>PVIA01007575.1:0-81681 GCA_004024845.1 Tonatia bakeri | reverse complement strand
AAGAAGTATTCCAAGTCATGAAAGGCAAGGACCTACATCCCAGATTGCTCTATCCAGCAAAGCTTTCATTTAGAATGGAAGGGCAGATAAAGTGCTTCTCAGACAAGGTCAAGTTAAAGGAGTTCATCATCACCAAGCCCTTATTATATGAAATGTTAAAGGGACTTACCTAAGAAAAAGAAGATAAAAAATATGAACAGTAAAAAAAAGTCATCAAATGGAGGGTTAGCAACAGGGAAGTGGGAAGAGGAGAGAGGGGGAAAAGATATAGAGAATAAGTAGCATAGATGGTAGGTAGAAAATAGACAGTGGGAGGGTAAGAATAGTATGGGATATGTAGACACTAAAGAACTTATGACACATGGACATGAACTAAAGGGGGGAATGTGGGTGGGAGGGGGTGGGCAGGGTAGAGGGGAGTGAAGGGGGAAAATGGGACAACTGTAATAGCATAATCAATAAAAAAAAAGACTAAAAAAAATAATCCCACTCTTTAGAGTAACCACTGTTCACAATGTGATGTGTATAGAAATTGCTTCAACTTGTGAACTTACATCAGAATAAAAGCCTCACTGTCTTTCCCTGTCACCAAAACTTAAATTAGTGGATACTGGTATAGTGATGTCACCTTGGACTTAATGAAAGCCTGGCTTTATTAAAAGTCTTTGAATCAAAAAAAAAAAAAAGAAAACTCCAGCTATAGTCATGAAAAATGGGTTACTATTATCACATGGAACTGCAAAACAGACCTTACCTGCACATGCTCTCAGGTGACGAATTAAGGTCAATGTGACATGTAGTAAAGTCTCATTTTTTTCTTTTGAGTTTCCACACTTTTGGACCTGCAGGCCTTGACCCTGTACTGACTATTGAACATCCTAGCTTATAGTCTACTTGGGAAAGCTACCTGTGCAAACCTCTAAGGTAGTGACTGCATTAACTTACTGGTTTGTACTTAGTGAAATTTCCTAGTTGGGAATGCAAAATGCAGACTAAGGACTAGAATTTATTTTTCTCTTCCTCGCTGGCTTGCTTTTGTACTTGTTTTTGGAAAAGGTACAGAAGTAGACTTCAGAAGGTTGGCAAAGATTGCAATTCTGTAAATTAAGTCAATTTCTTGGTAAATGATCTTGGAAAAACTGTTTTTTTAAGGTCCCACTCAAGCTATAAAGCAAGGCCTGGCCTTAGTCTGGGAAGCAGAAATCATAAGTACTTTTTCAGCTCCATGAAATAGTCTGAGGTGATTCCACTGTGATTCAGTTTCCTCTTCGACAAACAGTGACAGATAACCCTCTTACCAGTGCTTATGACATGCTAAACCCTGTCCTAAGTACTCTGCATATAGTAAGTCGTTTAATCCTTCCAATAAACCTATGGGTACTATTTTTATCCCTATTTTAGAGATGGAAAAGTTGAGGCACAGATAGCTAAGCTATAAGTTCTTGAGGTCGAAAACCAGTAAGGCTCAGAGCTGGAATTCAAGCACAGGCTTTGACCACTAGGGCAATAGCGCCTTTCTACCCTCAGATCAATGGAAGAGTGGTGCTGACCACTGCTGTGATGGTGATCGTTAGAAATGCATGCACTGCACAGTGAAACTGGAAACACTTGGATAAAAGCTATCGTGGCACCAAGAGAGTTAGTTGTTTTTAAGGGGGTGTCACTACTGCATAACCAGTGCCTGGTCCTGGAATGTGTCATGGTTCCAGAAACAACAGCATGGCCCATAGTGAAATGGGTTTGTCTGAGTGAGGTAACTGTGTTCTATGATATCAATTAAGTCATCAAACTAATACTATATGTCAATTTCCATAATTAGGATCCTGATACTGGTATTTCTATGACACATATCTGACTTACCCATCTAAACACGGTAAAGGCCGTTTTTGGAAAATGTGTTTCATGAGCTTGAACAAAGCACTTTGCCTCCCTGGGCCTTTGTTCTTGCCTATAAAACAAAACCATAAAATGATATGACAGCTGAGGTCCTTTCCCTGTCTGACGTTGAATGATTTTCTGTCCAGACCTGATAGCTTGAAAGCAGGAAACCTGAACTTTTTTTGTTCATCTCTTACTGCTTCAGAATCCACCGAGTGAAGCAACCGTGCAGCTCCCTGAACCGGCGTGCTTTCAGATTACAGCTGTGTTAAGTTTGGCACTTGAAGTTCAAATAAAAAACTGCCCGGTCAGCAGCAGGGAGCCAGATGTTGTGGAGAAGAAGTGATAACAGGGAATGTGTTCTTTCCTCAGGTGAGACCTGGGCTCCCAGCCTGGGGCCCCTTGGCCGAGTGCAAAGTTGGTACAATATTGTGTCCAATCAGTAATCTGCAAGCCACTCAACTTCTCTGGGCATAAGTTTCTCACCTGTAAATGGAGGTAATAGTAGTCTCCCTCATAAGTTGTGGCAGATAGTAAATGCCGCCTGGCACATAGTAAATGCTTCCTAATGGTGTTTGTTACGGTTGTTGTTTCCTATATTAAGAAAAACAGAATGAGGAGCCGAAGAAGGTAACTGAGTTTGTAGGGCACTGTGGGGACACGGCACAGGGGACTGCCCACGCAATGCTTCCACCCTGTCCATTCATGCCAGGCCAAAGTGAGACTAACGTCCCCACCTTGTGGAAATGCCCCCATTTCAGTTCTTCCGTTTAGACATTCAAACTCCAGGCTCCTGGGGCCATGTAGGGCTTCATTACTTTTCCTCCAACTGCAAAATAAAGCAGACCACCAACTGAGAAAGGCGCATCTCTGGGGAGATCTGATCTCTTTCTCCCCCTATCACCTCCCCGCCATTTCTAGGAGGAGCCACAAAGGAGCAAACACTTTATAGATGGAGGTTAAGTAACTTTCCTAGGTCGCAGAGCTCAGCGGTGGAGCCAGAATTCAGCCCCAGGCAGTCTGGCTCCACAGGGTGTACTTGTGGGTGGGTGACCAGGACGTTTTGCTGCAACACAGACTGTTGTGTGTGTGTGTGTGCGTGTGTGCGTGTGTGTGTGTGAGAGAGAGAGAGAGAGTACAAACCATGACATCTGAGTCTGTGTCACGCTAAAAAACATCGGCCTGCTATACACCTCTCTCAGGAAGGAAGCAGCAGGCACGTGATCAAGGGGGGCCTCCACCAGCAGTCCATTAGTTACAACTTTTAAGCATCCTGGTTCCCTGGCCACAGCAGCCTTGCAGGGCAGCCGGTCCTATGGCTCAGGAAGAGAAACCATGCGGGAGGCAAAGAAGAGGCATGGAACACAACCTGAGGCGAGCCAGCAGCCAACAACAGCAGGGAGATAACAGCAGGAGCATCCCAAACTAGAGCAGGGCTGTGAGGCCCGAGGATCCGTGCTGTTGGTGGGAGGGGGGGGAGTGGTAGAAAGGGGCAGAATCACAGACAGTGACAGCGGGTGTGTGACCCTCTGCAGAGGGCACTGCTACTGCAGCCGGGGAGCTGTAAGGAAAGTCTCCAACATCCAACAGGGCTCTTCTGAGATG
Source organism: Tonatia bakeri (assembly GCA_004024845.1). Taxonomy (NCBI): domain Eukaryota; kingdom Metazoa; phylum Chordata; class Mammalia; order Chiroptera; family Phyllostomidae; genus Tonatia; species Tonatia bakeri. Next base: position 78,198 of record PVIA01007575.1, on the reverse strand, counting down.
TCTGGATTCCCAGCAAGTAGCAGGAGGTGCAAGACCCGGGAGAAAGAGTACTATGTGATACTCGGGAGTCCTAGATGCCTCCCATCGGGCTCTGTGGCCTAGGCCACCTCCCTGGGGCCCCATTTCCTCTGTGAGCACATTAAACTGGAAGTTGTAGGTAAATGACTTGGAGAGTGGAAGTTTGGTAAATTGGTTAGAGACTCTGGTAACCATCTGTGTGTGAGGAAAGAAGCATCTAGACAAGAGCAGTGGCAGCAACTTTTCTGGAGAGCAATGAAGACACACTCCCCGCAACCACCACGGGTAGACAAATTCTTCTACATCAGCCCCACAGATCTGAAGAAACTACACATCCCACTCCCCTTGGAAATTACTGTGGCTGTGTGTTAAAGAGTATCTCAGTCCTAAAATTCCATGGTGGTGGATCAGCCCACTTAGAAGTGCACATCAAGATAATCCAACAGCATCATTTCATAATGATTAAGGGCAACAAAAAAATTATTATAAAATGCAGCACTGGGAAAGATTCAAGGAACCCACTTTCACAGTGCCAAGGTCAGAGCTGTCTCCTGAGGGCAACCTAGCCACCAAATAAGAGCCACGAAAATGACCAGAACCTGGGACACATTAGTAGTCTTGGACATTTATTTTCAGAAAATAATTTTAATTAAAAGATATATATAACAAGATGTGCATATTTATAGCGATGTCATCTATAGTGGCTCAACTGGATATACCCCAAATAAATCCACTAATGTGGAAATGGCAAAGATAACAGTGGTAGATTCAGTGAAGAACTACTCAGTACAATGACAAGTATACGTATGAAGGGTTTTAAAGTACTACAAAGAGGAAAAAAGTACATGCAAGGGTTGGAGCAGAAGGGATCGCTAGGCAATTAAATCGGGAAAGGGTGGGGGAGGGTGTTGCCCTTGGGTAGACCACGGAGTTCATGAAAGAGACAGGGGTGTGAATGCCAGGATGAACACGAAACACGTGTTGAACCAAGACCCCAAAAACTTGGGAAGCCATAACCATTAACAATTTTTCTATCAAATAGAAAACTCTCTAAAATAGTACTTTATGCATTTTTCTATCAAATAAAAAAATTTTGACTTAAAATTTTCAATCGCAAGGGGAAAGCTCACACATGGTTTAACTTTAATGGGACCCTCACTAGACAAGTGCACAGCGGACCATCAGAGAGAAGGTGAGCAGGGAGCGGAGCTGGCTGTCTGCACAGGAGAAGGCATCAAGGATTGGACTTCTTGCTGTGCTTTTCAAGTGAGCAGATAACTAAAGACATTTCTGAAGCAGGAAGCGGGTGCACAGGCCAGGGGCTCAAACGGAGCAGGGCTCTGGGCAGGAAATGGCTAAGACAGTCTTTCTTGTTGCCAGAGGAAGTTGAAATAAGACAAGACTTCGGGAAAATGTTGCTCAATTGTTCAGACCAAAAGCTTCAGCTCACCTCTGAAGAAGCCCAGATGGTATCTTCAAGCAAAAAGGTGAGAGGTCGGGAGGATTAGATAAAATGATGTGTGTAGAAGCACTCTGCCAGTTGAGAAATGCTTTATAAATACTTGCCCTGGAGACTAGAGCTTTGCTCTAAAAAGCAAAGTTAGCCAGTGTGTTCTTTAATTATAACCCTAAATCAAGAAATGGTTTTATAAGTTCTTATAATTCTAATTCGGAACAAATGATGGCAAAATCATAATGCCTTTCCTATTTGAAGCTATGATTTTTACCTTGACCACCTAACCATGTCAGCTTTTTTCAGTAGACATTTGGTGATCTAGAAGCCAGCCATAATTAAAAAATCAGATTGTGAGCTACTGAAACAGTCCAAAAACACCAAAACCACCACAACAAATCAATTGGCTCAGTGATTTTAGTAGTCTGACTATTTTAAAACACATGACCATTCATTCATTCGTTCATTCATTCTACACACAAGCACTGTGTCTAGCTAAGAAGGATGGAGGGGAAACATACAGAGCACCATAGACTTGAAGACAAGAAAAACAGAAAAGTAGGGCTGCATTACATAAATCGTTCTTTCTGCTGAGCTCAATGAGCAAATAATTTACATCTCTTCAAAGAGCAGCATCTGATCTTTCTTGCCTAAGCTTAGTATTTGGCTTCATGAAGCCTACAGAATGACGCCGGCTACATGCTTGCACTCACACGCACTTACATGTTTCCTCAAGGCTCAGCTCACCAGGGCCAAGAGTTGGCTTCTCCCTTGTGCCTCAGGGATATCAGGTTTCAACTCCCGTTGTGGGAGTCTTGTACCCCCCACCTTGTGCCTTATTAAAATGATCACTTTCCATTTGATTTTCTTCTCCCAACCAAAGAGCCTAGCATCGTTTTCTTTCTCCACTATTGTTAAACATCACCTGTACCAGCAGCCCCAGATGACAATAGATAGCAGCACTTCTAGCCCAGAAAGGTCATCGTCTTGACTAGATAGCAGTTGATCTGTGTGATAAGAGTTCATTTTTGATGGCCTTCATGTACTTCATTTAGCATTTCTCCCTGGGGCTGGGTTTTGGGTTGCCTTTATAAACACACACACACACACACACACACACATACACACACACACGCACACAGCGCCTGGTTGTTTTTAGGCACTTCTCCAGCTGTGAGTTTAGCAAGGCTTCCTGCTAATGGGGAGACAGACAGAATTACGGCTCCAAACATTCCCCTGCCGCGGATCCAGAACATGTGTTATCATATCACACGCTGTAAATTGACTCCAGCTCCCTGCCAAGAGGGCACAGGCTGCATTCCAAATATCCAAGGCCTGGGACCTCGGTTGTAAAAAAGAAATATGCCATGCTTCCCTCTTTAATTTTGTGTAAGCATGAATATGTTCGATTCTTAGAAAGTGTTTTGTTCTGAAGACATAGAACCATCTACAAAATCTCAATACCTTGGTGACAGTAGACTTACCTTGAAGATCCCCAGTCCCCTCCATTGTGAATGTCACTTCCAATCTCTTGTTGAAGGCTGGTTAACAGGAAATAGGGTAAGGTGGAAGGGAATAGGGTAAGGTATCACTTTTAAGATAATGAAGTGTCTCTCATTCAACTGATGGGAGACATAAACAGTCCGACTATGATAGTCTCATGGGGGTAGAAGTCTAGGATTTCAAATGCTATCAAAACATTTGCAAGGTCTCTGCAGTTACTCTAGAAATAAACCCCAGCACAGAAGGCAATATAAGCAATGGACATGCATTTTCAGTTCTGTGCCATCGCACGTTGAGGACCCAAGTCACTATCGATTTATTCCTCATTTGAAACAAGTGTATAGAGTAGCAAACTGGTGTTTACCTTTGTGACTATTAAGGACTGGGAGTGAGAGTGGGGAGAAAAGAGTGTCACTAGCAACTGGGCACTGGGAACACCGTGGAGAAAAAAAGGGAGTTTGGTTGAATCTCCTGGGAAGTCCCCAGCCCGAAAGTGCCTGAAGAGCCCCATCTTGGTTACCATGGTGATACCATTTCATTCCAATAATTATACCTGACAAGGTCTCTCTTGTCTCCGCACTCTTGAACATGAGCCTAGCCCACACTTCTCTGATCCAACACTTCCTCATTAGACCCTAAGAAATAGCCCCATATGCACATCTAGGAACAGGGAGTTACTGCTCTGTGACAAGTGGGTGAATGCCAGAAGGTAAATTGCCAGAGCAAGGACTCAGGTTTTATAGAAGAGGGTTCTGTATATTTTCTAATTAAATCTCATCATATATGGAAGAGTGCTAGCAAAATGAAATGGTGGTGTGGCCTAGTTTCCCCCAGATGCATTAGCCAGTGCTAACTAATAAATAAAATTGCATTATGACTCCAGTGATTTTCAAGTCGATCTGGGATAATGAAGGCCTTATTCCAGGAGCCTTCCAGAGGGCTGGCTTCCAGGACCAGCTTACAGTCCATCAGCTACGCGACTGCCACCCTCTGGGGCTCCGCACCTGCAACCGCAACGAGAGGAGCCCTGAAGACCTCCCCCAGGTCTCAAGTCCTGTGACTCATTTCCTTGTTGGTCCTTTCTTGTCTGTGCTGAAAGATTTTACTATACATTTATAAGTTGATTTGCTTGACCTAGCTAATTTAAAACCTTTGATGAAAAAAAAAATAATGTTTGAAGGAGAAAAGTATGTTATCAAAATAAAGGAACTCTAACCCTTATATAATTTTAAGAAGGTACAATTACATCTATTTGGGAGAGGCAATATATAGGATTATAACAGGTAAGAAGACTTCAAGTTTAAGTATAATAGGTGTTTGCATTTCCTGAAAAGCCAAACTAGGAACAATGGCTTTAAAATTAGATTTAAGTTTTATAACAATAATGGTGGATTCTTCTTAAATATCCAGGCCTAAGTCTATGTATTTGAAATCGCCCTTGAGTAATGCTCTCCTGTGTTTGTTTCTACTTGTTCTATGACTGCAGATATCCAGGTTAGCACTTTGCTGTAAAAGCCACTGACTCCAACCAAGCCCTCAGATTCATTGACCTAAGTCCCAGGCCAGAAATTGGAACTCTCTGGAAGGAAGCAGGTCTACTTTACTTCGTTGTGAGATGAGAGTATTTAAGAACCACTGGCAGACAGGCTGGAGAAGTTTTCCCTGCCTAACTTCAAGGAGGGGGTGGGCCATGCTAGTGGCGGACAGGAGTGGATGCAATTTTAAATAGTGAAGTGAAGGTAGGCCTCACTGGAGAGGTGACAGGAGTTGCCTTGCAGCTCTTCACGGGGGGCGAGCATTCCAGGCAGAGCACAGCCAAAGCCCCACGGCAAGCGTGTGCCTGCCTCAGGCCAGTGTGGCTGGAGCAGTGCCAGAGGGAATGTGTGAAAGGCGAGACCGGAGACAAACAGCGGAATGCGTGTGAGGCAGGTTGTACTGCATTTCCTGGGCAGTGGTCCAGCTGTGAAAGGTACTTGCACTTCACAGAAAGATGGGGAGTCACAAGGGGTTTTAAGCAGAGTGCATTTCGGGGAAGTCCTTTGGCTGCAGTGTTGAGAGCAGACTGCACGAGGGCAAGCATGAACCAAACGGAGGCTAATGTTGTAATCTAGCCTAGAGTCACAGCAACTTAGAGCAGACGTCAGCAGTGGAGGGACTAAGATATGTTTTCTTGACATAGATCAGATGTGGGGTGTGAAACAAATTAGACAAAGGAGCCAAGAATGATTCCAATGAACTGAGATGATCATAAAATGAAATTGCCAACTCATGCACAAATCTGTTTTTTCTTGTTTTAAAAAAATGATGAACTTGCAAAAATAGCCACTGTGTCATTCCAGTTGTCATTCCAGTTTATACACAAGCTGGTTCTTATGTGCTCACTTCACATCATTCTCCCTGCTGGTAATAATGCACCTCTTTCCTTCCCTCTCTGCTCAACACTAAAGGGCTAGTCCATGTTTTATGTAGCCCAGAAAGTCCACCCCAATCAAATCCCCCGCAACACACTGCCGCTAGTGTCTTTAATGTGCTGCCTGTAATGATTTATTTTACTCAAATGCTCTTATTCATGGGACCACTGTTGAGTCTGTTCCCTGAAAAACTATTTTTCTTAAAATTCTTATATCATTCAACTTCCTTCTCTAATTTTTTTGTGCATAAAATATTTTTTTATTTTTAATAATTATTTTATTGTTGTTCAATCCTCTGGTTTTAGTGAGATGTCATTGACGTATGACATAGGAACTTCAGGTGCACACCATCGTAATTCAGTACTTGTGTGCACTGTGAAATGATCACCACAGTACATCTAATCAAAATCCACCATCTCATGTAGTTACAGATTCTTTTCTTGGGATGAGAACTTTTAAGAGCTACTCTCTTAGCAGCTTCCAAATGTGCATTACAGTATCACTAACTATAGCCAATTGTACCGGGTGTTACAGCTCTGGGACACATTTATCTTATAACTGGAGGGTTGTAACCTTTGACTACTATTGCCCAAGTCACCCACCACCCGCCCCCCCCCCCTCTGGCCAACTACCAATCTGTTCTCTACACATTCTTCAACTTCTAATTCTTTTTACTCATCTTCTTCGTCAAGAATTCACTCAAAAATGGCACTCCAACCTGAATGAGTGCTGTCGTGTTCCAGGCCTCTCCTGGGCCTTTGGACCCTACCTCGTTCTCCCTGCCTGGGGTTCCCCTCCTCCGGTCACTCCTGGAAACTGCTTAGACTTCTCATTGCAGTCCTCAGATGTTTTGAGATAGTTCACAATGAAAGGATTCTGAAAGCTCCATTGTTTTGATGCTCTGACTCAAGCTGTTCGCTCTGTATTGGGCTGGCTCCTGCACCTGGCTTTCATGTACAGACACTTCAAGAGCTGTTGGTAAACCCCTGGGCAAGCTGACTCCATGCAAAGTGCTTGCATGACCTCAGAGGGCAGAGCAGTAAGTTCCAGGGAAGCGCTCCTGAATCCCGAAGGGCCGGCTCACCTCTTCCAGTGCTGGAAGTTCAAGAACTGGGAGGGGGGGGGCAGGGAATTGAGTGCCATTTCCACTTACTTATACTTGTTGTTGGTTTTTAGACAGTTTTATAAGAGGGAGAAAGTCGTTACACTTTTAAAAGGGGGAAGGGAACCTTCATATCCCCTGGGTCTCATTGTTTCTCCTCTCTCTCCGTGTGAACTGGGTTTCTCATCCAATTAAGTGACTCCAACTGCCACACCCCGCACCATACCTCTGGCCCCAACATCTCTTCCAGGCTCCACATTACTGACTACACACACACAGGCTCATGCCAGAAATGTGTAGGCTCCTCAGACTCCAAATATTCAAAATAGAATTAATCGTTTCTCCTTCCCCGTCTCTTCTGGCATTTCCTGCCTTGGTTCCCTGCATAGTGCTCGAACCAAATGGGAACCTTGATGTCGTCTTCAACTCTACTCTCTTAATAACAGTGACCCTGAATTTTCTCTTTAGTGTCTGTCCCTGTGTTCTCCACTCACAAAAGGACCGACAGTTATCTCTAACTTCCCCTCACTCCAGTTGATCTCTGTGTTGCTACCAGTGATCCCTCTAAATTTGACTTATTTCCCTCCTTTAACACTTTGAATGTGTTCCTAGTGCCTACGGAATTGAGCCCAAAATCTCTGCAGGGTGTACAGGGCCCTCCACATTCTGATCCTTGGCCATGCCTCCAGCAATCCTTTATTACCATCCTTTGCCCCGAGTCACCCCAAACTCTGTGAATGAACTAACCACATTCTCTGAAAATCCTGCTCAGTTTCCCAATTCCATGTTTTTGCCCTGCTGCTCTCTCTTCACATGTAGTACCTCACCCATATCTTCTCATTTCTACTCATAAGACCAAAAAAAAGGTAAATTTATTCTCTCAAAACTAATTATAGCAATGGTCACTCTATGCCAAGTAGAATAGGAAGCTACCCTAAAATATACAACAGGTAATCCCCACCCTCAAGGAGCATTAGAGTGGGAAAACCAGACTGATACACAGTAGATTTTCTAGTTCCCCCAACCAGATGACCAGTGCTGTGAGCTGCAGTCATCGCCACTTAGTGCAGCCTTCCCCTGTGCTCTTGGGTAGCGTCAGAGACCTTCTTATCCATACTCCCCCAGGCAGAGCTGGTCACCCCCTCACCTACATTACCCCCAAGTAGGTGTCATCATCCCCTTTTCCATCTTACTGGTTTTTGTACCTGGTACATCCTAAGTACTTGGCACACGTCTCAGAACCAGGTGGCGCTCCTCAGGAATCCTGAGCTCAGAGCTGCCCTGGGTCCACCTGGGTTCAGCCTAAATGGCAATGAGCACCAGGAAGGGCAGTAGTAGCATTCACTTCCTAGGGTCCTCACATAACTCTACAATAAACATCACTTCTCTAATAAACTTTCTAGAACATTTCTATCATGTCTTTTCCCCTTGCAGAATCTTCTGGGGCTTCTTGTAGATGGCACCAGGAATACGAGTGGGAAACCAAGCTGCTGTTTTCTCTATTTCCAGCCTGATGGTGGGGATAGAAGAACATGGACCGAAATCCAGGAGAGTCCCAACTCTGCGCACCAACCAGATTCACTCAGATTAATGAGACTCTCCTGAAACACAAATGTCCCCTGGGAGAATGACGCCTAGTGGTCACTCACCCTCAGAATACAGTATTTTAACCAAGTAATTTGCAACATGTATTGACTAGGAAGTACTCTGTGCCTGTGGCTTAAATATGCATAAGACAAAGTAATCTAAGGGTTTTCTAGTTCTGAGGAATTGGAAACTTTACTTCAAGTGCCTTGCTAAAAGAGACACTTTTAGGACAAAGTGTACTTTGAAGGAAGACAGACTTGTTCTGGGTGCGGCTGAATCAGAGTACAGCCTGGCTGGGGGCATTAGGAGGACACTGAACAGCTAGGGTCATGTCCATTGTGGTCACAAGCATGCAGAAATGAGGGCAGGAGCAGAACAAAGAAAATTATTTTTCTTTTTTTCTTTCCTTTTACTTCATTTTTGTTTAGAATTCTGATGATATGCCATCCTTACAAGCCATCTGCTAATTACTTGAGGTTGTCACAGCCTGGATAAGATGGTCACGTTCAAAACCAAAAAGGCCTGCATCTTCCCTGCTTGGTCCACACCCTCATCTTAGGTCAGAAGTTACTCTTCTAATTTACCATACCTTCTTGCTTCTCTGTTTGCATTATGAGGGGGAACCGCAGAACAAACCAGAATTTATTTATGTGCATTTATATGTCCATTGTGCATTTATTCTTACATGTTTAAACTTTAAAGAACCTTTAAAGAACTCTCCATTTGAGGCAGTACACTTATCAAGATGCTTTTTCCACTGCTCAAAACAGTTTTTGAACTCTTTGATGCTGACGCCTTTTAGTGCTTCTGCTATTTTTGGTTTCATCTCTTTCCCTTTGAGGACTTTTTTCACCTGGGGAAACAAAAAAAAAAAGTTGCTCAGGGCAAGATTGGGTAAATATGAGAGTCATACCTTTTTTTGGTCAAAAACTGCTGAACACTCGGCATGGTGTGGGCAGGTATGCTCATAAATCATCCATCACGAAATGGGCAAATACATTGAAAGAGTCTTCAGAAAACTTCCCTGAAGCCAAGCACAGCCCCTCACAACAATGCCAGCTGGTCCACTGATACAGATGGGTTCCTAGAACACTCACCTGGTGGGGGAAGACTATACACTACAAGGGGTCTGCCATCCAGAAGATAATTCTGGTTTTTTTTTTGAGGGGGTGCCCCCTTGTACTCTGCTCACTAGGAGCTAGAATGTCACCTCTCTAAAACCTACCCACCCCTCACCCATTTATCCAGTCAACAATTGCTCAGTAAAAACCCACATTTACAGGACCAGGCCAGGATGGGGCACAAGCACCAGTGGGCACCAAAATGGCCTTGACACTGACCTTGTTCTTGTCCCAGTGCCTCTTCCTCCATTAAGCCTTTATTAATAGTCTGACCAACACTTGCTGGAAAAGGAAGCAAACCAACCACCTGATGTGAGATATAACCATGTCTCAGGATATTGGAAATCAGTCTGCTCTGGAAAATGCAGCTCAACACCCCCACTTTCATGCCACACTGTCCTACTGTTTCCAGAGTAAGGAACTAAAGAGTATTTTCCTTAGTCTGGGGGTGTTAAGACAAGACTGCACCTGAGGTGGCAGAAGAACAGGCGCGGAGAGTGAGAAAGTTACCGGAACAGAAAGGGTAAAACTCAACAGCTCTACCAGAGCAGTAATTCCTTCTCACACTAGGGGGTTCAAATCCAGAAGCACGAGCTGCAAACTCTTGGTGACCACTCTGAGTTTACAGACAGACACTCTACTACAAGATTTCAAAACTAAAGGGATATAAATAACTTTGGACAGGGTTCAGAGAAGAAGCACTGTGAGAACGGCTATGACTAAAGTGTGGGCAAAGGCACCTATTAATAGACAGAGAAACTGAAATCAGTTCGCTTATGGGAGAGAAAGTGTCGGACCTAATAGCGATCTTTATAGCATAGGTCACGGGAGAGCAATGGACCAGTGGAAAAAAGGACACAGTCTTTGAGCCACTCCATTTTAGAATCTCTATTTTTAAAAAGAGGTAATAGAATCACTCATTTTTAAACATTTAAGGTGAAGAGAAATGAAAGGTTTCTAAATACTGTCTACAGTGGCTTATACAAAAAGCAGGATGGAGCCTCTCCGTATCGAGAATGGTACGGACTTTAAATGGTAGGTACATACAAAATGTACTTAACACCACTGGACACCTAAAAATGGCCAAAATGGTAAATTTGTTGTAATTTATATTTTAAACACACATACACAAATCCATGAAATAATGCTAGAACTGACATGCTTCTAATTGCTAAATAATGTCACTTTCAGGAAAACTCCTATTTCACAGCACCGCAAAGAACTTGCCTGTTTTTCTAACTCTCCAGTAATACCCTTAAAGCAAAGGGTTCTTAAAAGGGGAAAGGGAAACCGTTAAAAGATTGACTTTGGACTTGAAACCAGAGACAGCGTGACAGGATGTAGTGGCTGACCATTGTCATCTTGGCCTCTACGTAGAATTTCGTAGAGGAGCAGTGTGCCAGTGAAATCGGTTGGGAGGGACAATGTTTCTCACAGCAGGCAAACATGTCCCTAAGAACATGAATTCACATTCTAAAATTTTCCCCTTCCAGATCCTCTTTCCTATCTTAACTCCCAGAGTTAGACCTCCTTCCCGCTTCACTCTTGAGACAAGCAGTGGGCGACTCATCTGCAAACTGAAACTGCAGGGTGCAATACACTTTCCTTCCACGATCTTGAGTAGTGGAAGAAATGCTGACTGTTCTTGCCTTCCTTGAAAACAGAGGTCTTTACTAGTTTCAATCGTCTGGAAAATAATTTTTTATTAAAACAACTCATGATGACTTGTAAAAAACAGGAAGGGGTTCCCTCAAAAGAAAATTTAGCAAAATAAAAATCTTTAAGAAATTAAAAAGGTTTAAAACCTTCAGTGTCTCCCAGTTCCTTTTTGGACTTATTTCCGTGGGAATCACCTGTGTACTGGCTGTAAGTAAATGCTCATGTTTTCTTTGGCTTCTGCTCTGGGCATGACTGGGTGGGCCAATGGGTGATTGACAATTCCTGGTGCAGCCTAGGTACAGTATTCAACAGCAGAAGTCTCGGAGCCAAGCGAGTTTCGGAGATTATTGTCAGGGCCAGCTGGTCACTTCAATATGTGAGGTGAGGCCGATCTCGCCCTCCCACCCGCGGTTAGAGCAGACGCCCTGCATGGGATTTTTTTAAAGGACATTTTCCTTTTGGAGAAATAAGGTCAACCCACCCTTACGGCAATTTTACATCTGATAAAGAGAATCTGATTTCAGTAAAAGGCATAGACTTGTGAAATTATGGGAAGAGCTGAGAGGAGAAAAGTTGTTTTCTTCAAGTCACTTTATCTAAAGACCAGAACCCAGCGCCACACTCAGATTTAAAGCATCTGAAACTTGGGTCCAGGAAAGGTATTCCTGAATAAGGAATTCGACTTGAAACAGCAGAAGCATGCCTCCTCCGAACTTCGCTCCCATGCATTCTACCCAGAAATCCATCCCCCGGGGAGTGGGGCAGGGAGAAGGGGAGGGGAGGCAGGAATGAAAGGGACTACAGATGAGCTAAATGTCGGTCTCGTCCACTCCCGGAGAGAAATGTCTGGATTTGATCTCTCGTCTATGAGATTAAAAAGAACCCCTCCCAGAAACCAAGAGGACCTTGAACAACGCTACCTAGAGGTCCAGTTCCAGCCTCTTTTTGCAACTTAATAAATGTTAAAAAGAAAAAAAACTTACTTCTGTGGCAGCTTTTAAAAAGTGATATGAATACATACACATTTTTGTTTTTAGAAAAAGAAGATTCTTTGGATCATGCCTCCCACTTAAAAAGTGTAGAACCCATTCAGCTTTAAAAAGGAAGGACATTCTCACACATGTCCATTAATGGTGAGATGACCATTATACTCAATTAAATAAGGCAGTCACAAAAGGACACTTACATGAGGTACGCAGAATGGTCCCCTCATGGACACAGAGAGGAGAGTGGTGGTTGCCAGGACCTTGGGGAGGAGGAGACAGGAGCTGGTGTTTGGTGGACACAGAGTCTGTCCAAAGTCCTGGAAATGGAAGGCAGTGATGGCCACACAACAACTGAATGCACTTAATTCTATCTGTGTCACCTTTCGGTAACAAATGGTCAGAACGGTAAATTTGATGGTATGCGTATTTCACCACAATTTAAAACATGTTTCCTTTAAAGTGTAGGCCCTCATTCGGTGGCAGTGCTCCACATTGGCTCTGTTCTAGACGTTTTCACACAGTGCAGTCTATGTCTGGTTCCCAAAACATAGGGTCAGACATAAACTTGGCTTCACTCGTAGTAAATATCTTTTGAATCTCAACTGGGAGATTGACAGTGACTTTCTGGAGCGCACCTGCAGTTTGCAAGCTGCCTGCTGCGGGTAGAAGTGCACAATGTCTTTTGACAATTAGCCCTGAGCAAGAATTGATTAAACGCTTGATAAAGTAACAGCTTGGAAGAGAGTACTTTCCCCCTGCTTTCCCACCCTCTTTCCCTCCCCCATGAACACCACATAAAAAGTGACAGTTGATAATTTCTTCTTTTTTAAGCATTAGCATCAGAGTTGGATGGGAGTTTCATTCCTCTTCTAAATGCAAACAGGCCGCATTCCACCCTGGGAACGCTCTCCTCATCACATTCCAACCCAGGCAGTAGCCTGTAACAGAGCTGGAGTCTTCTCCAGCCACAAAATCAGGGGCTAAGGTGCAAAGGGACTTTTCCAGTATCTACTCCCCTAATAAGGTTGCTTCTCTGGGGGTGAGGTGTGGGGGAGCACCTAGGAAATAAAGCCGGCTGGTCCCCAAGTTCCTCTTTCTATTTCTGTCATTTTCACTTCCTCTCCATCAGAAATCCCCACGTGGCGGCAGAGCTTTCTCCTCTCCCTTCCCTGTCATTTCCGTTTCATTTCTCCCCTGACACTTCCTCCGGGCTTGTCCCCATCTTCCTGCTCCTATACTTGCTCTGTCTTCACATCTTCAGTTCCATTTCCCCCAAGGTGTTGGCAGGCTGTTTCTACCACCAAAATCAACTCTGTACTTTCCAGAGTTGCAAGAGTACCCTTCCTATTTGCAGTCCTCGTCAGCTATCCCCTGGCACCCCTGTGGACACCAGGTAGGGGGCTCAGGCCTGCCTCTGGTTGCTTTCCTTTGGTAGCTGCCACCAGACCCCTGGGGGAAATTGGTCTTCTTGGTGCTCTGTGGCTAGTCAAAGAGGAATTGCATAGGAAAGGCTTTTGGAGAAATAGAAATAAATTGAGTTTTGCTGCATAAGCTGACTCTGAAGACTAAAATCTCATCAGGCCCTTTGTTACCTGTCAAAAATTCCAACCCTGGACAAGCTTTTAAACCCCATCTCAGCTGGCTGTGGAAGTGACTGCGACTTGGCACGGAGAAGCCTTTCTGTGTCTTCTCACTGCTTGTAGAGGGCTGGCCAGGCTAACCCTCCTTCATTCATATCCCACTGTTCCGGAATGTATACAACTGCCTGGACATGCTGAATGGAAGTACATTTCTGCACTTGACACACACAAAAAAAGAGTTTGTCCTCTGTAGTGATTATAAATCTCAGCCCCCAAACTCATTTTTGCAAGAAACAGAATTTTATTTTCTACGTCAATGTATTTTCCATTTCGAGCCCCCATCCTATAGGATGGGAGGTGTAACCGCAGCCCTTACTGAGGCTTTCCCCTCCCAGTGTCCTAAGATCGTACCAAAGCTCTGAGGTCTCACATGGTTCCAAGGACGCATGCGTCTGCTTCTCTGTGCATGGAAGTTCCCTGCTGCAAAGGTGTCTACTCAGGTCTGGCACTTCCTGGCCACTTCAGTCCCATGTTTGGGACAGGGGGGTCCTTGCCCAACTGAACACTTCATAGCCATTTCTTTCTGGGGTCTTGCTTTTCCCTTAGCCCTACAGCAAAGAAGCAGTGGACAGGTCCCCGCAACTCTCAGGGGCCCTAACTTTCCCTCTATTTCCTCTTCCTCCCAGCAGGGAGGAATTTCTTTTGAATAGAAGGGAAATCTTCCATTCATGTTTGTGCCTGAGACATTTCAACTATGCCCACTGTATGATCCTCCCTGTATCTCTCTGCCTTTCAACCCACAGTTCACCTGTAACCAGGATCTGACTTCCTTTTCTAAGTCTCAGACTGTTGGGGCAGGTGGAGGCGGGGGTGGGAGTGGGGGGAGGAGGGCAGGAGTGGGGGGAAACTGGGATTTCCACTTTCCGGACTGCGACCCCAACAAGCGAGCACAGGGCACACCTGGAGAGCAAGATGCAGAAGACTCCAGCTGCAATGCCCGGCCCCGTTCTCAGCAGCAGCAGTGTCTCCCAAACAATGAACGGGAGAGTTAGAAATGCTTTTTAGATAACTAACTGATTAAAGGAAACCCTTCCCTCTCCAAAGCAGTTGTCAAGTCTCTATAAAGTTTGACATTAGTTCACGAGTTATTCAAGAGTTATTCAAACTCTCTTCCCTGGAGAAAACTAGCAAGGCCGTTCCAAGTTTATAGATAATGTCCTCCCATACTTTAGGACCACCGACCAGGCCCATATCTGTGGCTTGCTCACTAATTTCTATAACTAAGAAAGTGAAGCAAAGTAATTACAAACATCTAAAACACCCTATTTTTTAAATTTTATTTCTAGATCACCATTTCTAGTCAGCACTATGTTGTGCTGGTTTCAGATACACAGCGCAGTGGCCAGGGAATCCACACGGTATTTGTCTTTCTCCGACTGACTTATTTCACTCAGCACAATACCCTCCACATCCATCCTGCTGTCACCAACAGTGAGATTTCATTCTTTTTATGGCCAAGTAATATTCCATCATATATATGCCCCCAAATGTTTATGATTTTTAAATTTAATTTCTCTTAATTTTTTAATTATTGTTTATATTTAACAGGTGTCCAGGATTATTTTCAGGTGTCCAACATAGTGGTTAGACTATAATATACAAAGTGTTCCTCCAATATTTCCAATACCCATACATAATCATTACAATATTATTGACTATATTCCCTGTGCTATACTTTACATCCCCCTGACTATTTTGTAACTGCCAATTTGCACAACTTTTTTATCCAGTCATCTATTAATGGGCACATGGGTTCCCTCCATATCTTGACTATTGTAAATAATGCTGTAATGAACATATCTTTTCGAATTAGTGTTTTAGGTTTCCTTAGAAATACACCTAGAAGCGGTATCGCTGGGTCATACAGCAGTTCTATTTTTAATGTTCTGAGGAACCTCCATACTGCAGAAAACCTGTTTTTACTCCGTGTGCCTCTAAGAGAATCCCTGCACTTCCAGCCTACCTATCATTCCAAACGCAAAGGCATTCGAGCAGACCTCTCGTGACGGCAGAGGGCTTGGCTGTGGCAGCTGCCCACCGTTCGTGTACTGATTTACTCCCTTTCTAAACAAGGTGCTACTTCAGGAGCACTCCGTTGGTGTTAAAGGTATTAGTGAACACTCACATACGAACTTACAGTTTACAGAATGATCTCTATCTCTTATCTTTTTGGATCCCATAATCACTATAAGTAGTTGTGGTTTTTACTAGTAGCTGCAGCTGACAATTGTCTGCAGGTAAGTGCTGCGCCAAGGGCTTGCTTCCCAAGGGGGTTTCCTGCCCATTCTCTGGAGCAGTGCGAGAGCTGCCTGCCATCTACATGTGAGATTAACCACAATGCCTCCATTTTTTATTTCATTTTATTGTGAGAGTACCTTTACCAAAGCTGAGAACAGTGACACAAGGAAAAGCTAAGACAGAAGAAGCAACAGGAGAAAGCCTAGACGGGGCTGCTTCGGCCCACTAAGAAGTTCGAGAAAAGGGGCCTTGGGGACAGGCTCAGGGGGTTAGCCTGGTGTGAGCTGCTGCTGCCCCCTGCTCCTGTGGTTGCAAGTCTCGTGGGAACCCTTGGGGTTCAGGAGGTGTGAGCCTGTGGGGGAAGAAAGGCATGATGTGCTCCCAGGAGGGAAGGCCTCCTTCGTTCTGTACATTTTTGTGGCAATCTGTGAATAGCATTACATTGAGTGTATTGTGTGCTGAGAAACACACTCAAGAGGTTCTGAAAATGTGCTGTCATAAAATGGATCAGTGGGAAAAAGGAAGACTCATAATTTATATATACACAAAACACACATGCACATATGCATGCATGCTCTTTCTTTCTCTCTTTTCCTCCAAAATGTAAATCGCAGACGTTTTTACTCAACTGAATTTAAAGGGCAGGGTGACACCATCGTCTGGGAAGTTACACTGGAACTGTCTTCCTTCCTCAGCCTCTGCCCCCACCTCCATCCCATCCAACCATCAAGTCTTCTCTACTCAACCTGGAAAACCTCAAAATCTGTCTACCTCTCCCTTTGCTTGCCCTAATCCAAGCCTCCCACCACGTCTTACCTGTATTGTTACCATAAACGTAGCCGACTCCCCGCTTGCCATCTTGCTGCCCCTCCACACTCCACACCAGTAGCCCCCCGAATGCGATATGCACTCACAAGTGCCCAGTACAAGTCGATGGGTGTGGGAAGAAAACCTCAGGACTTCTATTTATTTCATCCTTCAAAATGATTATTTTTTCCATATTTTGTTTAATATACATAATATTATTGAATAACAAACATTGGCATGCAGGTTCAGAATGTTTTCTTGGGAGACGTACAGAATTTTTAGAGTTTTGCGGTCACTACCCTACACAGTGGTCAGGTTTTTTAAAACACAGATCTGATCGTGTTATTCATTTGCATACACTGCCCAATGGCTCCTCACTGTCCACAGAGTCCCAGATCTGTGACAGTTCCTACGAATCCTGAATATACTCTATTTACTTCTCTGGTCCCCCTACAACCCACTCCTTTTCCTGGGCGTGGGGTTCTGTCTCACTGATGCTCCCCTCACCCTTCATAGCCAAGTGTTCTCCCATGAGAAATCTTCACACGTGGTTCCCTCTGCCTCCACAAAGCTTTAGGTCTTACTTAGTTTTTTCCCCCACCCAAGGACATTTTTTTTTCATTGCCTTTAGAGAGAAAGAACAACAATGCAAGAAGCCTCAATGGGTTGCCTCCCATACACACACAGACCAGGGACTGTACATGTCTGGACTGGGCATTGCACATGCTCAGACCAGGGACTGAACCTGCAACCCAGGTGTGTGTGCCCTGACTGGGAATCAAAAGGGCAACCATTCAGTTATGGGACGATGCTCCAACCAACTGAGCTACACCAGCCAGGGCGAGGTCTTCTGAATGCTGTTCTCTCCCCCGACCCCCGCACACCAGCACACCATTCCACTCCAACCCCAAAGGTCCCCTGGTTGAACTCTCTTTCAGCACCCTGCCTTCTGTGTCATGACACCTGGTACACATGCCATTATGTACATATAGTATTTTGTTCCATCTCTTTCCACAGTAAGCCTTAATCTTCATAAGAAGTTGATGACCAATGTAACCCTTTGCACCAATAAGTAGCCAATAAATATTTGTCGAATGGAAGAGTGAATTAAGGTACCCCCTCAGTTGCTTGCTAAGAGCTTGGGAGCCTGGGAGGACCCTCAGATGATCACTCACAGAATCACTGGCCTTTCCTGCGTTCATCTGCCCTGCTCCGGAGCACCTTACCCTTAAGGCTCAGACCTGATTAACCAGCTGTTTCCCTATGCGGCCTTCAGACCCACCCCTGGACAGTTGCTTACATGGACACCTAGCACCCTCTGAACAACTTCGTCACAGCACTCACTGACATATAAGTATGTATTTCCATTTCTGTCTGTGCACAGAGATTATCTCCAGGATGTGGCCCTTGTTATTCATCTTTGTGAATGGTGTAAAAGGAACCATTTCATAAGTGACTAGAGATCTCTGGTGTCCCAAGAATTTTTTTTTTGGTGGAAAAAAAATTTTTTTCAGCTTGCTTAACTTTCATTATTCTTAAAAAGTTACAACTCTCGTTTTGGACAAGGCAAACACTCTGGGTGATGTATCTTCATAAGCCTTATTGAGATTAAGTGCTAATACCCTATTCTCCTTGAGAATTGGCTTTATCAAGGGGGTGGAAAGAGAATTAACAGTCTGCCTAGTTTTGCTTTGTTCTTCTCTGTCTTAGAGAAACTATTTTAAAAGAGAGGGTGAGTAACTCAGGGACCAAGTGTAAACATGTAATAAATAGCATAGAGGACAAAGGAAATTGCTTTTGTCTACATACACACAAAGACATAAAAAAGAGGAGAGAAAGGAAAGACAGACCTGATACTCTTTGTGGTAATTACACAAAATGGAAACATAAGAGAATTTAATAACACTTTCTTGGGACTCCTATGAGGATGAATTTAAAACAGGGCAATTAACTGGTTTTTCTGTGAGGACACCAACCTCATACAGGTCACTTACATTCATCCCTCTTCCTCCCTGAATAACTGTCCCAAACCCAGCTTAGCTGATCCATATGGTATCTACCAGATTCTACAAATAGGAGACTCTTCAGCCCCTGAGCTGTTGAACTTTCAAGCTTGGATCCTAATAAGGGTCCGACTTGCTCCCTTCAGTACCAAGATCGGCCGTGGAACAGTTACCATACATGGGCAGAGAAGCCTGCAAGGAGGAGGGGGGGAGTGCCTTGCTTCAGCAGAGCAGTTATATAACCACAGGGGGAGCGCTGCAAAAGGAAAGGCTTTCTGCCTGCCTTAGAAATACCAAGTTCTAAAAATGTCTAAAAAACACCTAACAAGCACATCTAAGTTGCTGGAGTTACTAGCTCAAATATAATTAGACCCAGAATATCAGTTCAATCTGCTGGGTTTGTGTGACTGCTATTTTCAATAACTTCAGAGAGTTTGGCATCCTCCAGAACAGTTGCAGAAATGTGTTGTAGGTTTCAGTCATAACAGAGTAAGTGTCATTTCCTTTTTCACTGACCATGAGTTATGAAGGTTGACCTACAGGCCCCCAAACAAGCTGCATTCCAATAGTTCATGGCTAAGTCAGTTGTTAGGCACTCGGAACACAGTTTCCCAGAGAAACAATCTTAGAGGTAGTGGTTCAGATTTCCAGATATGGCCAAAGAAGCCCAAGTACACGTAAGCAGTTCTACTGAAGACCCTACCCACCTTACGTAACAATATTTTCCTAGAAGAAAATGTGTCCCCACTTCTAAGCTGGGATTCCTGTAACCCACCTTCGCTTGTCTTGGAAGCAGCAGACAAAGTCCCGAGTACAGATGCTGCTGCTGGGAGGCGGTGGGGGTGAAGGGGGGATAAAAGGGAAAAGTAGGGGCCTCCAGCAGCAGCAATGGTAAGGACCCCAAGGCGGGAATGAGGGCAGGCTGAGTCCCAGCCCTGGGAGGCAGAGCACCCATGACAGTGACCTCCGTCACTGCGTTTGCCCCAAGGAGTCCTTCATTTTCTCCTGCAAGAACTTCCTACAAGTTCAGAACAGTAGAACCACCTTCTATGGAGCACACACTCTGAGCTAGAGCACATTCTAATCGCTGAGTCTACATTATTTCACTGCATTCTCCCGACAAACTCAACTCTTGGGAGGCTGTTTCATCGGCATTTAAGAAAGAGGGCATGAAGGCTTGGGGATATTAGCAGCCTGCCTAGACTCACAGTGAGAGCCAGCCCTTGAACTCAAGCTCCTTTGACTCCAGACCCACTGTTCCACACTATTTTCCAGGGATGCAGGGAAAACTTCCAGCGGCTTCCTGTTTAGTCTTCTATTTAAGAGTTTCAATCAAGGCAGCCATTCTCCCCCTTCATAAACAGACTGCATTAACTGATTCAAGAACTACTAAGTACTTTCTATTAGATACAAGTAGGTATGCGCTGGAAATCTAGTGGATATTTGGGTAATTTGACAGAGCAGGAGGTGACCAGTGCCATGTGACTTAACATACCCTACTGCACAGTGCACCCGCTTACAGCAGGTCGCGGTGAGCTGGCGTTGCCACCGAAGGCCTCGTGCGGGAGGCTGGACTTGAGCCGGGCCTGGAAGAAATTTTAGCTAAAGAACATGTCTGATGAAAGAGTCCGATGAGCAAAATTTGCGTACTGATGATTATCTAATTAAGAGACAAGGCTAGCTTGATTTGTTTCACGTTACAGAGAAATGGAAAATAAGATGGGAAAAGTTAGGGCCAGATGGTGCAGAGGCCCTTACACTTTTGTTACAATTTAACTTCTTTTCCATGTAATACATAGTTCAAAAATAAAATTTATCAGAAGGAACAACGGAAAATTCTCTCCCTCTCACATCAGTACCCACACTGTTTCCTATGCATTTTTTCCGTTTTTTTGTGTGCATATACAATTATAAATGTATATATTCTTATTTCCCCCTTCATTAAAAGATAGCATATAACAGAAATTTTGAGTAGTAACAATTCATATATATGTACACATATATTTTTACTATTTAAAATAATTGTTTACTTATAAAATATAATGGTATTTCCCAGCATGGATTTACTAAACAAATATCAAGAATTGGAATCCAAAACAGAAAGAGTAACCTTCAGAGGTGAATTCACCCAGCATCGCCTATGCATTTAACCACCGTGAAGAGTGCGTGCGGGCTGATGAGCTGCCAACCCCCCTTCGGTGTGACCACACCATCGCAACGCTCCCCTGGGCTGCCTTCACAGTTCTGTCACCACCAGTTCGTGTGGCTGCCTCACCGACTTGATTGAAATTCTTTCAGACAAGGACTATAGAACTCATTTGTCTTTCTAATATAATGCCCTGCAAATATGAGATTATGCAATGAAAGTTCAAACGATTTAACAAATGGAGGACACAGTATTTTGCATGAATGTGAATAGCATGTTCTAAGGAATGACTTGAACAACTCAGCTGAACCCTAGGCCATCAGAATATTTTTTAAAAGGAATGCTATTCTATTATCTCTGGTAAATGCAGTTTGATGAAATGCTGTAAGGATGTGTTAAGACCGGGGAATAGAGAGGAAGAGTGAAGACACTGGGGGGAGGGAAAGAGGAGAAAAACGGAGCAAAGGTCCTGGAGGAGCCAGGAGGCAGCTGGACCACGGGCGCAGGGAGAGCCGGCTGACCTGAAGTGTGGGAATGAAAACCTCTGTGGCAGGGGGCTGGGGGGTTGAGGTTGTCCTTGGAGCGCCCAAAGCTACACACCAAAGAAATTGTTTTAAACAGAAAACTGAGAAAAGTGGAGTTGAGTACAGGGGCCTGGGTGGCCAATCTTTGAAATACTTGCAGAGACAGAGAGGAAAAACTGATGAAAGTAAATGCTGCCTTATAGCCTTTCTGGAAAAAGGCCAACTGTAACTTTTAAGTAAAAGCCTTGATAAGCAATGCCCAGAGTCTGTTTGAGGCAAGAGATTACGAAGCTGTAATTCTTTTGTGTCAAATACTATGTGAGGTGCTCTGGGCCCACAGAGATGAAAGATCAACATGCCCTCACAAGGAGCTTTTGTCTAGTAGGGAGAAAGTCGTCTGACCTTTTGAAATGTATTGGTATTAACCTCCTACTCTTAAAATAGTCTCATGACACCACAGTTAACATTGCAATATAACGGGGCTGTCACTGATTCTAAATGTCCTGTTCACATACGAGAAAAGTTAAGCAACTTCTTAGATACTTTCAGTTATGGTCATGCAAAGTAATTCTGATATCCAGGTACTTTACTCCCTAAAGCTGCGCTACATCAAATGTTGACACCGTCCCAAAAAGGAAGTTATCTTTCAGGATCCATTAAGGGAATTGTTGTTATTATTACAAGTATATTTTTACCTGTTAAATAACCAACAAACAGGCCATTTCAATTCCTGTAGACATAAATTGATTTTATCAGGGTACCTAAAGGCAAAATATTTGTTCCAGTTGCCCTAAGAATCAAACCAAATCTGCTCGGATGGAAAGTTGCTAAGCATGTTAAATTCAGTCGGGTGTAGGTCCCCAAGCTCATATAACACAGAAAACATATGTAAGGAAGAAGTACATTTATTTATACACGGTAACCACCACAACTGGACAGAAAAAAAGTCACACATCTGTTCAATTGAAATGTGTAAAAAGTTCTGATAGTTACTTTTCAAAATGTTACGAGAAATATTATGCCTCCAATTTTGGGCTTGCAAAATTCGTGTAACCCACCTTTTCTGCCATGGACCCAATTTCCACACTGGTAAGGTATGTTTTAGAGAAGTTTCTCAGAAAGCATTTGGATTTTAACATTTTAAAAATAAGATAGTGTTCTTATTCTTTTTTAAAAGAAGATTTTATTTATTTATTTTTAGAGAGAGGGGAAGGAAGGGAGAGAGGGAGAGAAACATCAATGTGTGGTTGCTTCTCACATGCCCCCTACCGGGGACCTAGCCAGCAACCCAAGCATGTGATCTGACTGGGAATCAAACTGGTTGGCAAGCCAGTACCCAATCCACTGAGCCACACCAGCCAGGGCTAGATTTTAACTTTTAAAAACCAATCTTTAACCCAACAACAACTGAACACTAATTATAAATTTTTTCTTTAATAAATTCCGCTAAAAGGCAGTATTTTTTACAAATCTGTTTTTGAAAATAGATTCCCAACTCATTTTAATAAAAAATTACTTAGAGTTCTTTCTAAAAACCCATGGAAAAAGCAATTCAGGAAGTCTTCAAAGCTATTACCCTTCATCTGCTTTTTTATAAAATTCAACTATCATACTTCTCTTATTTTTTTAGGTCAGTTCTTCATAAATAGGAACTCTTTTGGGGGGGCAACATCAAGGAATTCATCCTCAGAACTCCCCCAAATGTGCAAACAAATATGTTTGGAAATGTTCTTTGAAAATACTGTCTGAAATAGCATGAAACTGAAAAAAACCAAATGTCCATCGTCTTTGTACATCTTTATGAAGAAATATGCCCTGGCTGGTGTGGCTCAGTGGACTGAGTACCAGCCTGTGAACTGAGAGGTTACCGGTTTGATTCCCAGTCAGGGCACATGCCTGGGTTGCAGGCCAGGTCCCCAGTAGAGGGTGTACGAGAGGCAGCTGATCAATGTGTCTCTTGCACATTGAAGCTTCTCTCCCTCTCTTTCTCCCTCCCTTCCCTTCTCTCTAAAAGTAAATAAATAAAATCTTTAAAAAAATATGCTTATAAAGAAAAAGAAATAGTACATAGCAAGTAAAACAATCTTTTTCAACAAAAGAAATTTTTCAAACTGTTAAAAACAAGACAGTACTGATCCATATGCATAAAATGATCTACTTTGTTTTGTTATTGTTTGGAACTTTATTTGAGTATATTTAGAGAGCAGATAGTTCCAACCTTACATAAATTGTTTCAGAGCAAAGAAAACTTTCACATCTTTTTAAAGAAGAAAGTATTATATCGATTGATACCCAAGTCTGTAAAGATTGAACAAAAAGAAAAAATTATAGGCTAGCAACACTTAGGAATATTGATGGAAAAATTATAAATAAAATGTCAGCAAATAAACTCTAACATCACATTAAGAAAATAATTCACCATGACTGAGGTTTTATGCTGGAAATGTATGGATGGCTGACTGGGAGAAAATACATTAATAACACTCACCTTATTAACAGATTTAAGGAGAAAGATCATATGCTTATGTCCACAGATGGCTGAGAAAGCCTTTGACAAATTCAACTATTCCTTATACAAATACTTGAGACAATCGAACCAGATGAATACTTCACTAACATTGTAAGTTATATAAAGGGTCTGGCACAAATAACGCCCCTTTTTTATGCGCTGGTAATCTATACCAAATTTTTTGTTACAAAATCATAAGCATGTCATTCTGTAACATAACAATATCACACTCAGGCACACCATATGACATTTTAGGTGAAATATTCAAATTGCTGTCCATCTCATGTGAGACATTCACATACCCTACCAAACACACTCAATGGCATTATTTCTGCTGGACCCTGTATTATAAAAAGCCAGGATATTACTTAATGATACTAAAGGCATTCCCACTAAGGTCAGAACAAGACAAAAATGCTCTCTATCTCTGATACAATTTTACAAGTGGCATTTTAGCCAGTGCAATTAGATGAGAAACAATTATGAACATAGTAATTAGAAAAGAATTAAAACTGTCTATTTGAAGATGATAGAATACCTGAAAATTCTAAGATAATAAATTATAAAACTCTAAACAAAAATAATTATAAAAGATAAATTAGAATTCGTTAGAAAATAAAATGGAAGAGAAAAATCCATTTACAATGGCAACAAAAAAGATAAAATGCTTAAGGAATGCAAAGTTTGTGTGAAGAAAACTATAAAACTCCAGGGAAACCCCAAAGTATGTTTGAGCAAATGGAAAGACATCGCCTGTTCTTGCTACGCTGTTTCAACATCGAGCTGTCAGTTCTATGTTAATTAAGACGTGCAGTACAATCTCAACTAAATGAATAGCACCAGGATGTTTTTTCTGGATGATGAAACTTGACCTTAAAGCTTGACCTCAAGTCGGTGTGTCAACCTGGAACAGAACTGGCGCTGAAAGCTGTATGCCGGCCCTTCTCCAGGAAACGAGCCTGCTACCACTGAGCCAGCCGACCCGCCTCAAGCTAACCTGCTGCACACAGTGAGGACTGCAGCTCGCTAAATCATCCAGTTTCCACAAGAAGCTGAAAAGCCCAATTTGCATGTGACATTTTACATGTGGATATGTTGCAACTAAATTAAAAATAAAATAGTTTAGGCGGAATAAAAATACACCTCGTAGGTCCTATCTGGACCACAAGCTGTCAGGCTTTGACGTTTTGGAGTCTAATGGACTTTCTCTGTCAAGGGTCCGTAATGTTTTAGGCTTTGCGGGCCACATATAGCCTATGTCGCAATATTCCTGCCTCTTTTTACGTCATTAAAAGTAAAAAGACATCCTTAGCTCAAGGGCTGTAAAATCAGGCCTTGAATTTAGCTGTTAAGGTGGCAACTTGATAATCTTGGTAAATAGAAATTAGCTATGAAATTAAGATGTAAAATCATCCCATCACAGCTTTTCTAATAAATGCAAAGGAAAAATGTTCAGAAAACAAAAAAAGCTTTGAGATTCTATGCATACCTCAAAAGACAGCCATGTTACCTGACCCCTCTCTCTCACAAATAAATTTCTTAAAAAGTCAAGCTGGGGTAAGTATAATATACATAAATTCACTAGCGACTGGCCATTTCATAAAGCTGTAAGTTCTCCTGTGGCATATTCAGAAGCATATCCTGTAAGGGAGTTGACGTATACTTTTAAAATACCTCCCCACTATCTGCAACTCCTCTTACCAAATAATGCCATATTCCCTGAAAACTGTTTTCTGTTTCTCTCCAATCATATTTTCAAAAGACACTATTATCAGCTTTACAATTTAGACTTGCCTGCTCAAGATTATGGTGTTTCTGGGTTCTTGGCTGCCAGACACACTCACTTCCTTGTCTAATCCCTGAAAGAGAATCGTGTCTGATAAAGTTGTGGATAATAGCATCTATTTCTGAGACAGGCCAAGAACTTTGTAATCCCATTAGACTAATGAGGTGGCAAGCAGCAGAGGGAAAAGTCATTCCAATTCAGCCTTATGAATTGCTTTGGTCCTAGCCCAGCCTCAGAAGGGACATTTCAGTGAGTCTGGGCTTGAACAATGGTAAAACTAACGACGAGACTGTGAAATCTCTCCTAGAATCACTTACAAATAGCATTGTGAGATTTTAAAAATAACTACATGTGAAGGTTGACAAGATGGATCTCTGCTCTCAAATACCCTTTAAACTTCACAATTCGTTGAAAAGACACAAGGGGAGTCAATCATAATATTATTTACTGGATCACATTTGATCCTGAATTATTAATAATTTTTTTTAGGATTTTCTTTATTTTTTAGAGGGGATGAAAGGGAGGCAGGCAAAGAAACCTCAATTGGTTGCCTCTTGCATTCCCCCAACTGGGGGCTGGCCTGAAACCCAGACATGTGCCTGGACCTGGACTCGCAGAATCCGACGGGTGACCTTTCAGTTTGCAGGCTGTTGCTCAACCCCCTGAGCCAGAGCAGCCAGGGCTGGGTCACTAGTAATTTGATTCCAGGTCTACCCAAATTGTACTAAATATTCAGATCAATCACAAAACCAGCCCAGGACGAAGGATTATCTAGTGCTTGGCTGGTCTAACACCCCTGGACTTCTGGATCCGTATCTCTAATTTCAGGGAAGAGCAAACACTAAAACGAGATTGAGATCCGCAACATGCTCGAGTAGGCAAGACAACTAACTGTGAAGTAACACAGTGAAGCCAGCTGGTAAACGCAGCCGTCAATACAGATTAAATTACACGAACTAAGAGGAACTATATTATATTTAAAATGGTACTAAAACTAAAAATTTACCACTCTGCTTTACATCTTATCTTTACCTTTGCTCTTGAGATTATTTACATCTAATGCATCTGTATGGTGGGACAAATACATAATGGTGTGCTACCGAGCACCTACTACCCACTCCGCACCGTCAACACGCCGATAACCCGAGGTCGGCCATGCTGGGAGTACGTACACCACACAAAAAGGCAGCGCTACTCTAAATAAGGCCCTGTCCCCACTTTTTGTTATTATTGATTTTAGAGAGAGAGGAAGAGGGAGGAGGGGAGTTGTGGAGAGAGAGATGGGGGAGGGGCAAGGAGAGAATTGGTTGTTTCGCTTATTTATGCATTCACTGGCTGTGTATGCCTGACTGCAAATGGAACCCGCAGCCTTGGTGTGTCAGGATTGCAGTCTAACCAGCTGGGCCGCCTCAACGTGCCTACTTCTTAAACAGTCGGTTTAGTTAAACGTTTCCCAGAACACGACTGGCTTCGGAGGTACCGCAGCCTCTGGTGAGCTTATCTGCAGGTCCCATCTCGGCTGTTCTCAGGCTCGCTCCGTACAACAGCCTCGATCTAAAAAAGGCCTACATACTTAGAAAACGGAATCTTTCAGGAATCGTTAGAAATGGTTTCCTTTTTGAACATACATATCTTCTCTCTAAACAAGAAAGCATCTTCTCTAATAAATAGCAAACTGGCTCCGAGAAATTTTGGAATTCCCACAATTAATGTCTTACGGAAAGGCTTATGATGAGTTATCTTTATTTCTTGTCCTTTGTCTCTCACACCAAATACTGTCTCCGGTGAGCAGAGCTGTTGCCCCAGAGGCAACCTGAACTGGCCGCAAGAACAAAGATGGACCGGCTGGCTCCCGCACCTCCAGGAAGGGATTAAGCAGGCCCTGAGCTACTCCCCGCAAAACAAAGGCCGGATTCACCAACAAATGATTGGATGCCTTTTGGGTCATTTCAGACATATGGAGTATCTCACTCAAGTTACCTAAAAGAATATCAAAATTGGGTAGTGTAAGAAAAAATTAAGGCGCGTGTGTAAAAGGCATCATATGAGAATTTTGATTTGTCTTGGAGTGCCTGCACACAGTCTGAATGCCTTGGATGAACTGGAAAAAGATGCACAGGGCACACGTTATTTTTAACCCACCTCTTAGGTAGTTAGTTGAAAACCAAAATCCCCACACGTTAGTCGGAGACGTGTGGTGTACTAACGCCACTACAGCAGCGTATAAAAGGACATACCAAAGGACAGAGGGCCATGTGCTTGTGCTTGCTCTTTACAACAGAAAGACATTAAAAGTTCAAAAGAAAGTTTTCATGTCTCGGGAATTGTTACCTAACTCTAAATGTGAGAAACAGCAACTTTCTGCATTCTTGTTTCTCCGTGGGAAATTTGCAAATATGATGCAGTATACTGGGAATTAATCACACACATTTTCCACTAAATACTGAGAAATGCTAAAGCAGCTACTAGAGTTTTAAAGGTTATTTCCAAGTATTTATGTGTGAGTTCATGTGTACAGTAGAGCCTACAAAGTGCCCTTTGTTCTTAATATTTAACATTTGAGTGAAACCAAAAAGTGTAATGAAGTCATGATGGCTTTGATCTGTAAAAAACTACTTATAACCCTAACTGAGGCCGATGGCTTCTGATCTGCCTATTGTACTTGGATAAGCACTGTGGCAATACAGCTATCATCCTGCTTTCCATCAAATAAAAAGTGCAAAAACCATCTATACCTTGTACTTTATTTACAACGAATAAAATGATAATCACAATCACAGGTAAATGACAATTCTGTACATCTGGTTGGATAATATAAAAAAATTACATATTCATAAGCACATAGCTCTTCTACCAACACCGAACTTTTCAGTCTATGTAGTCAAAGTCTTCTGGAATTCCAAAATTTTTATCAATTTTATTTTCTTCAAACCCAAATTTTCTTTTGGCCCAAGATTTTATTGCAAATATATTATCTATAAAGAAAATAAGAAATACTTTTGAGAATTCAAAACACTATTATAAAACATTTCAAATATAACTATATCCATTGTTTTTATTTTCAGAAGCATCAAAATAAGGAGTTTTCTGTGTTTTCAAGAGTAACGGCACAGTGGCAATTAATTTCTAAAGAAAATATTTCATGAGTATTTTGAATAAACAGATCTCATATTTCAAATCCCAGTAAATCGGGTGCCACTGAAGAATCCAGAGACAGGGAGAAGCTAACGGTGCCGCCCCCGCTCCACAGGCTCCACAGCAGGTCAGGACTCTCACCTCAGGAAGCAGAGCTGCTCCTGCCCAGGGGCGCCCCTCCCTCCAGGCCCTGCTCCCTCCCCGCCAGAGAGGAATGGCTTCCAGACAGTCGGGCCAGTGTGAGGGAGAGGGGTCAGGAGGAGGGAAGGGGGTGCCCTCTCCAAAGGCTGTAAGAGGGGAACAGATGTGTATCCTCAGTGTCCTCCCGGGCGAATTGAAAATGCATTTTACCACTGAAAAGCTGTTCTATCTATTTAGAGGAATTTGTCCCAAGGAAATACAACAAACTGTGCACAAAGATGCATGGTCCAAACTTCACCAATGTGTAATAAAAGAAAAAACAACAGTCTCCCTGCCTCAGCACCAGGAGGGCGTCCCCACAGGCAATGCCGACGCGCTCAGCATGGCTGCACGTGGGAGTGGGGATGATGGAGAGCTTTCTTTTTTTCATTTTACATGTTTCCGTTAATGTACGTACACCACCTGTATAATGAACAGGTATTACAAATATAAAAAATAATGGCATAAAATTTCCTGGTTCAGCGTATTCTATAAGCATTGTAGTGACAATGAAGTCGAAGGGTTAAAATAAGTTCTCCTGGAGCGTTATGGGCGGAAGCATGTAGCCTCCCCTAAATTCCTATTGTAGTCCTAACCCTCAGTACCACAGAGTGTGACCATGTTTGGAAACAACCTTTATTTTAATTTTTATTTTTACTCATTTTATTTTGTAATCCTGGAGTGAAAGACGTTTTGGTGAAGAGGGTCCGATGATCTGTGAGCTGATCTTTAAAGAAGTGACTAAGTTAAAACGAGCATGTTAGGGGGACCCTCATGCAATCTGACTGGTGTCCTTATGACAAGGAAATGTGGATACACTGAGGCACTAGGGCAGGGGTGTCAAACTCATTTTCACCAGGAGCCACATCAGCCTTGCGGTTGCCTTCGAAGGGCCTGACGCAGAAGAACACAGTTATTTCCAAACCACTGCACAGCATGGAGAGAGGAAGCTGCTTCAGGATATGACCCACACAAATGAAGGAGTAAATCTAAGAAAGACCTACAACCTAGATTACTCTGTCCAGCAAAGCTATAATTTAGAATGGAAGGGCAGATAAAGAGCTTCCCAGACAAGGTAAAGCTAAAGGAGTTCAGGATCACCAAGCCATTATTACATGAAATGTTAAAGGGACTTATTTAACAAAAAGAAGATCAAAACCATGAACATTAAAAAGGCAACAAATTCACAACTATCAACAACTGAATCTAAAACAAAACAAAACAAACTACGCAAACAACCAGAAAAGGGACAGAATCACAGGTATGGGGATCACATGGAGGGTTAGCAGCTGAGAGGGAGCAGAGGAAGAATGGGGGGATGGTGTGGGGATTAAGAAGCATAACTGGAAGGAACAAAATAGACAGCAGGATGATAATTATAGTACAGGAAATGGAAGAGCCAAAGAACTTACATGCATGACCCATGGACATGAACTAAGGGGGGGTTGCTGGAGGGAAGGAGGTGCCAGGCAGACAGGGGCAAAGAGCAGAAAATGGAGACAACTGTAATAGCATAATCGATAAAATATACTTTTAAAAAAAGGAAACACATAAGATGCAGGAAGTGGGAAATCAGGAAATCCAGCACAGGGGAGAGGCAAGCACTCCCAGGACAACAGGGAAAGGAAATTCTAGGATGACAGGTGTGTACCAGCCACGAGAGGCAAGGAGACCAGACGGGACAAAACAGGAACAATTTCTTCAAGAAGATGAAGGAAAATGATGAACAACTGGTATGTCTGAACATATGAAGAAGATATCCATACATCTAGTGGAGTTTGGGGTTGAATTAGCAATAAGTACATGGAAATGTATGCAGTATAGGGCAAGAGTAATACATTCAGCTATGCATGGCATTACATAATCCTAATAATGTAAACATTCCTAACCACAGTCAACAATGTAACAAGGAATTATGATGATGATGATGATGGGAAAAAAGGAGCGATGAAGGAAATATGTAATGGTTGGGAAGCAGAATAGCAAAGCTTTATTTAAAAAATTAAAGAACTGCTTAAAATTCAAAAATCAAGCAAAAGCAATATATAAATGTTATTTGGAGATACGGGAAAATAGCAAAAAAAAATCAACTGAAAGAATTGAAGAGCTTGCTCTTGAGATAGGAAATGGGAAAAGTCAAGGTAGGGTGTTTTTAGAAAAAAAACTGTAGATTTTCTGACCCTTTAAACTATGTGTATGTAACTTTGACTAAGAAAGAACAGAAAAACAAACACACAAAATCTAGCACAATATCTGGCTCATGAAAATTCAATGTTAACCATTTTATTACTATAATGACAAGGCAGATGACAGTTTTTCATATTATCATTACATTCATGTTAGGGATGACAATGCTTCCCCTACCAGAAATGCTACTTGATCTCCTTCAAACATGTTATTTACTATACTCAGAATATCTGGGCATGTTTAGTAAAATAAAAAATTATAAAACAAACAAAAAAGTTTAACTCTGGGCATCAAATAATAATGAAATGTTTGAAATGAAGTTCGTTTCTAAGGTAATTAACACATCAAATAGAAGAATGTTAAAAAACATCCTCATTTCTTTCAGTTAAAGTGTTACAAAATAAAGATTAAAATAAATCTTTATTTTGAAAAGTAACCTAAAACAAATTTTACTTTTTGAAAGGACCTAAGAGAAAACTTCGCTAAATATTGATAGCATGAGCTACTCCAGAACGATGTGTGGGCTCACTAGTGTTGCATAGCAAATACTTACAGAGGGCTACAGAAGACAGCTATTAAGTGCATTATGGGTATTCCAGAACATAAAGAACCTACCTTGTCAAGCTGACACAAGAATAGAGAAAGAAAAGTCAATGCACTACTAAACAACTTCAAAGTCTCTTAGAAAGAAAAGATGGAGTGTGAAGTGGACAGCTTTTAGGACAAGTCTCCAAGAGTACGCAATGGTTTCCGGGGAATGAAGGAACAGACGCACGTATGAAAGTAGGAAGTCTGGAGCAAGGGACTTTGAAGCTGGTCAGGAGAGAAGAAAATGAGACAACACAGTGAGGCTACGGCCTTGGCAGGAAGGAGCTCTGATCCACGGGAGGGCAAGGCACCACTTTATCACACACCTTCCAAGATTAAAAACGAACAAAATAAACATAAAAGATTCTCCGCAGCACGGCTTAATGGGCCAATTCAAAAAGACTCAATGAAACAAGTCCTTGAGCCCCTGGGTGTCTGCCTTCAGGACAACATCACTCACAATCTCAATAGTTCATTCCCTATTAAATTATTTCCATATTTGGTGGAAGTTTTTATAAATGGACAAAAAACAGTATTAAAAAAAATAAACAGCCTTATGAAGACTGGTAGAACTCCTGTTAATATGGTGGCGAGCCCAAGGGAGACACAGGGACAGGATGGCAATGTTGTACATGCCAGTCCATCTCCAGACCTCACCACCTCTGTGCCCCTGCGCTCATTGAGACGCCTCTCATGCAAAGTCATAAAAACTCCAGTATCTTAACTATTGAGCAAGGCGTTCGATTGTATAATTTGTTAAATCGCATTTAAAGTGTATTTGCTGTCACAAAACATTTAAATGCAACATTTCTCGTCACATTTATACCCTGAGGTAATCCCTCATTCTATAAAACTGAAATACTTAATTACTGAACAGTAAGTATTCTCAATGCTATATACACAGTGGGGCAAAAGTAGGTTTACAGCTGTTTACATGAAAAATAATACAATAACTGATAATACAATCAACTCTGTGTTTCATGTACTCACAACTGTAAACCTACGTTTGCCCCTCTCCATGTTTGGGAATTTTTAAGTAAAAAAGAAACGACACCTTAACTAATCATGACATAATAACCTTTCGTTGTGTTACTGGTATTTTCCTCTCATTGTGTTGAAGATGGAGAGGTTTTCTGAGGGGTCATCTGTTAACGCCATGATCTTTTCAAGATGCTTCTGCTGGGAGGAGCAGGTTTGAACCTCACATGGAATACAGTCCTTCACAGCTGTTCCCGCTGTTCTAAAAATATCTTCCTTTCTACAGGATTTTAAAAGTTCCAGGTTCTTTCTCAGCTAATAACATGGGTCGGAGGAGTTAAAAAATGTTAAAAAAAAAGTCTTTAAATTATAATTTTGAAGTTTATGACAACTGGAAAACAAGAGCAATTTTTTAAGAGGAGAAAGGGAAAAGGGGAGTATTTATTTGTGTGGCTCCCTAACTGTCTTATTTAATCCTCCTCAATCAGGAGGGAGATATTATCCACACTGAGCAGATAAGGAAGCAGGCTCCAAGAAGTTCAGTAAAGTCATGGAGCAAACGAGGAACACGACCTGGATTCCCTCCACAGTGAGTCCTCCTTACCGGGCACACGGGTGGCCTGCTCCTGCTGTTCACTGAGTTGCTTTGCTGAGAACTACTGGAGGAAATCACTCTGTGACCATCTTATTTTAGCCTGAAAATTCACTTTTTTTTCAAACCCATGTGATAGAACGTATATACTATTTAGACTTCATTGGACACATAGTTCATTATTCTCTTGTCTTTTATGTTAGTTTGCTGTTTTACCCTTCTCTGGTCTTACCACTAAAGCATTACATTATTTAGGAAATAACTTCATAATAAATAAAATTAAAAGTTCATAGGAAACAAAAGGCAATTACATCGATTTTATCAATCTACTAAATTCTAAAATAGATGAGGAAAAAGGATTTTAAAACTTTTTGAGAAATACAGAGGGCTGAGCACAGAGTCAGGGATACCCAGCTGAAATCTGTCTTCCAGCGTCTGATCTAATCACCTAGACTGACAGCGGTCACTTGGAGCTTTCCAACCTCTGCGTGAAGTCTTGCCCATCCTCCCCCAGAGAAACAGAATGAGGGGGAGTGACACATGTGAAGGCGTTATAAACTCTTCCCAGGGTGGCATAGTTCAATTACCCCTATTTTATAATTAAATACTGAAAAATCATTAGTGTAATTTTCAGACAGGTTTTAACAAAAATAATCATACTTGTATATAATTCACAGAAATTATTATTCATTAACTTTCTTCTAAATTTTAATACACACAGATAATGCCTTATTAATTCCCATTTCTTAGAATATCTCTGGTGTAGACCAGATGTATATTCATTGGCAAATGAATTAATGAGGCACTTCAGGAAGGCATAGACAGAGAAGACAGTAACAGGTGGTGGGTGAGAGCGCGCTCTCGGAATTCAGAAAAGCTGGATTTTGATTCCTCTTCTACTGCCGAGCACCTGTGTGGCCAGGGGCTCCTGACGGCCTCTGTTTCATCTCTAAATTTAGAGATAATAATCCTACCTACCTCACAAAATCGTTGTGGAGATAAATGAGAATGTACCACAGACATCTTTATAATGCCCAACTTACATACACTCAACCCTCACCACATGTTAGCTGTTATCATCAGTGAGAAGACAGATCTTAAGGGTGCCACGAACCTCTTAAAGTTGTGTGAAGGTTAAGTGGTTAGCCCAAGTGACTTCTCCAGGAAAAGTTACACGGAAGTTAAAGTGGAAGTAATCATTGCTTTCTCAAAAAAATCTTGAACTTTACAAAATGACTCATAATAAGATTTAAAAATGTCTTTCCTTGAACAGAACTAGGCACAATGGCTTCTGCATTTCACATCGGAGTGTGAAGTTTGTATTTTAGCAGTGCCACTAAAATACATACCAGTCCATCTGTTAGCAGCTTCTTTGGCTACTTTATTTGCTTGACCTGAAAAAAAAAAAGGAATACATATGTATATATATACACACACATATGCACACACAATCATCTGTATCTATCTGGAGATTCTTTTTCTTACATGAGTAAGTTTATACAAATAAAATGGCTATGGACAAAAGCTCAAAGGTTTGAGATATAGGTTTGTGATATATTTTATCTCACAAACCTGCTTAGCTTTCCCCCCAAATTTTAGAAGCTATAGTTACATTAGTCATTAATAGAAAGTCCAAATGAACAATACCCCTTTCCTAAATGTCCATGATTATTATACCTGCTCCTTTAAAGACAATATGGAAGTCCAAGATGTAAACTGTTTACAATTTATAACACCAAAATAAGATAAAATAATATAAGTTTAATGGTAAGAGTTTTAGTGTACTGTGTACTGTGTGTGTGTGTGTACACACACACACACACATCACAATACACATGACCTAAAAAAATTTCAGTGGTCATACAGTAGCCCTATAGAAGGAAATATTTACTTACATTGAATTAAATGTAAATGTGGCTCTATTAAATGTGGCTCTATCTCTATTAAATGTGGCTCTATCTATATTGTGTCTTTCAAGGTAACCTACACAGCACATAACAATGCCATGATCAACTGGGAATAAATATTATGTGACAGAATTTATTTACTGGAAGGTAATTTATATACCACAGAACTCACTATATGAAAGTGTGTAATTCAGTGGTTTTTCGTATATTCATATGACTATACAACCAGAACTACCTAATTCTAGAACATTCTCAATGCCCAAAAGGAAATCCCATACACATTAGGAGTCACCCCACAGAGACCACGTATCCCCTTTCCCTCTTTACAGATCGGCCTGTCCTGGACACTTCATGTAAGTGAAATTCACAGTGTGTGTCTGGCTTCTTTGACCTGGCACAATGTTGTCGTTTCATCCACGTTGTAACATGTATCACTACTGCACTCCTTCTCATTGGCAAATAATATTTCATTGGGCAGATAAACCACTTTTTGTTTACCCACTCATCAAGTGATAAATATTTGGGTTATTATTGCTAATATGAATAATTTAATAATTTTTGTGTGAACATGTTTTCCATTTCAAGGTAGAGTATATACCTAGAAGTGGAATTGTTGGCTCAAATGGTAACCCTATGCATAACATTTCTGGGAACAATAAATTATTTTTAGAAGTGGCTGCTTCATCCAATCACCCCCACCTCCCAGCAATCTAACAGTTCCAATTTCTTCACATCCTCACTAACAATTAATGTTTTCTGTTCTTTTTATGATAGCCATTCTAATGGGTGTGAAGTGGTACCTCGTTGTGGTTTTGATTTGCCATTTCCTATTAGCTAACGATGTCGAGCTTGTTTCCATGTGCTTATTGGACAACTGTGTATTGTTCTTGGGAAAACATCCATTCGAATCCTTTGCTCATGTTTAAATTGAGTTGTTTTTTGATTGCTGAATTGTAAGATTTTTATATATAATAAATATGTATTTTTATATATCATATAAATATATATTGGACACTTATCAGATACAAAATTTGCAAATATTTTCTCCCATTCTGTGGGTTTTCTTTTCATTTTCTTGATAATGTACTCTGACACAAAAAAAAGGTGGTAAATTTTGATGAAGTCACGTTTATCTACATATTTTGATTGCTTGAGTTTTTGATGTCATATCCAAGAAACCGTTTCCTCCTCCAAGGATAAGCCTATGTTTTCTTCTAAGAGTTTTACAGTTTTAGCTCGTAGGCCTTTGATCTGGCTGAGCTATTTCTTAAATGTGACGTGAGGCAAGAGTCCTCATGGATTTACTTGCACACAGATGACCAGTTGTGCCCAGCACCGCTAGTTGCAAACACTATTCACTCCTGATTGAATGGCCTTGGAGCACTTACAGAACATCCATTAGGTTTACCTCTGAATTCTCAACTCTATTTCATCCACTCCGTATCTATTTTTACAGCAGCAGCACATTCTCCTGATTACTGTAGCTTTGCAGTAAGTTTCGAAATTGGGGATTTGTCTTCCCATTTTTTTTTTAAGATTCTTTTGGCAATTCTGGGTCCCTTACATTTCATATGGATTTTAGGATCAACTCATCATACTCTGAAAAAAGCAACTGTATTTTTTATAGGCTTTACATTGAATCTGTAGATCAAATTGGGGACTATTTCTACCTTGACAACCTTAAGTCCTCGATCCATGAACATAGCATGTCCTTCTATTCATATAAGTCTTCAATATCATTCAGTGCTTTGTAGTTTCAGCATGTCATGCACTTCTTTGATTAATTTTGTTCCTTGGAATTTTACTCATTTTGCTGCTATTGTTACGGGATTTTTTTTCTTAATTTCATTTCAGAATGCTTATTTTTAGTATATAAGTGATTCTTGTATATTGACTTTGTCTGCTGCAACTGGCTGACCTCACTTATTAGCACTAATACCTTTTTGTTTGTTGATTGGTTTTGGTGGATTGTTTAGGGCTATATGGTAAATAGTGACACTTCTTTTTTTCCCTTTCCAACATGGATGCCAATTATTTCTTTCCTGCCTAACTGTCCTGGCTTGAACTTCCAGTATAATGTTGAGTAGAAGTAGTGAGAGTAGACATTCTTGGGGAAAGCATACAGCCTTTTACCATCCAATATGATGTTAGCTATGGACTTTTTTTGCAGATGTCCTTTTATCAGATTAAGAAAGTAACTTCTATTCCCAGTTTGTTGAATGCTTTTATTGTGAAAGGGTGTTGGATTTTTTTCAAAATTTTTCTTTGTCTGTTGAGACAATCATGTGGAGTTCCACCACCTTTATTCTATGAATATGTTGTATGTGATTGATTTTTGTATGTTGAACCAACTTTGCGTACCTGGGATAAATGTCAGTTAATCAGGGCATATAATCCTTTTTATATACTGCTGGATCTGATTTGCTAGTATTTTGTTGAGAATTCTCACATTTATATTCATAAGCAATATTCATCTAGTTTTCTTATATCTTTTTTTGGTTTTGGTATCAAGCTAATACTGACCTCAAAGAATGAGTTAGGAAATGTTTTCTTCCTTCCTAAATTTTTTTTGAAAGGATCATTCATCTCTAAACTGGTAGAATTCTGAAGCATAGACTAGGCTTTTCGTTGCATAAACTTTTATTTTCATTTCTAATTCAGTCTCTTTAAATGTGAAACATCTATTTAGATAGTCTATTTCTGCTTCAGACAGTTTGGGTAGTTTGTATCTTTTGAGGAATTTCCTAATTTCACCTAGCTTATCAAATTTATTGACCTACAACTGCTCATAGCATTCCCTTATACTTCTTTTTATTTCTGTAAGGTCAACAACAATATTCCTTCTTTCATTCCTGGTTTTAGTAATTTGAATCTTCCTTTTTCTTTGGTCAGTGTAGCTAAAGGCTTGTCAATTTTGCTGATCTGCTTAAAGAACCAACTTCTGGTTTTGTTCATTTTCTCATTTTTCAATTCTCTATTACTCTTACTTCTGCTCTATTCATTATATTTCCTTTCTTCTGTTTGCTTTAAGTTTGCTCTTCTTTTTCCAGCTTCTTTTTTTTTTTAAGATTTAATTTATTTATTTTTAGACAGAGGGGAAGGGAGGAAGAAAGAGAAGGAAAGAAATATTGATATGAGAGGGGAACATCAATGGGCTGCCTCCTATATGTGCCCTGACTTGGGACTGAACACACAACTGAGGCATGCACCCTCACCTGGAATTGAACCAGCAACCTTTTGCTTTGTGGGATGATGCCCAGCCAACTGAGCCATATGGCCAGGGCTTCTTCTAGTTTCTTTTTTCTTTTTTTAAAGATTTTTTTTTAAAGTGTGTGTTGGGGCATGTTTAAACACTCAGTTAGGCAATTTACAACTCTGCCTTAGCTTTCACTTCCTGCTTACAGAATGTCAAGGAAGGTCAGCTAGAGGTGGGAAATTAGGAACTTCTCAGGTCTTTCCTGAGAATGTACACAGACATAGGCAATGCATGTGACCTTCTACATTTCCAGGAACATGTTGATTTTCAAGGCGCTGACAAACATGTCTTTCATTCTCTCCTTTTTAAAAATAATTTGTTATTCATAGATTTTAGAGAGCGAGAAAAAGAACCACTGGTTTGCTGTTCCACTTATTCATTGGTTAGTTTGTATGTGCCCTGACCAGGGATCAAACTCACAACCTTCACGTATTGAGACAATGCTCTAACTAACTGAGCTACTAGGCCAGGGCCTCAGCCTCTTCTTTGAAGCTTTTTGGTTGCTCTGTTTGCCATAGTTGCTGTTCATCACCTAAGACAGACACAAACTTAAAATTCTTGACCATAAATTATTTTAGACAAACACCCCCCAGGGAGAGGCTGTTAGCACTGAGCATACTCCAATTCAGGTCAATTAAAGACAATCCTTTCTACTGGTGCCTTTCAGAGAACCACCAGAGACATCAAATCACCACAATTCTTTGGGAATGAGGGTCTTAAAGAGATCCAGTTTCTTTCTGCTTCCTCTGATACCAGGATGCAGGGCTGTTTTTTTAAAGCTGGAGAATAGGGGTTGAATGCAGGGCAAATTAAAACACCACAAAACATCTATTCTTGTGGAGATTCAGCCATTTTCTTGACTAGGCAAATCTTTGGTTTGTTTTTAGAATTCTGACAGTTGTAACAATTTTTGCCAGCTTTCATGGAAGGATAAACATTTTCAGAAGTCCTTACTACACCATTTTTACTGTCATCCTGGCATTTATTTCTAAGAAAAGTTCTTAAATACTTCTAAGATTTACTTTCAAGTATTTTTGTGGGAATTCAATTCTTTTTTTTTTTAAGATTTTATTTATTTATTTTTAGAGAGGGAAGGGAGAGGGAGAGAGAGAGAGAGAAACATCAATGTGCGGTTGCTGGGGACATGGCCTGCAACCTAGGCATGTGCCCTGACTGGGAATAGAACCTGCGATGCCTGGTTCGCAGCCTGCGCTCAATCCATGAGCCATGCCAGCCAGGGCGGGAATTCAATTCTTAACAACTTATTTCACTTGTTCTTAAGCAATGGTCACAGCAGCTAAAATTAAATTTTATTTTTTATAAATTATTCCTTTTACTTAATTCTTGAATATTTGCAGCTGATGTTGCTAATACCTGCTTAATGATATCAGTAATTCTACTGACATGATGAAACATAAATATTCCCTGCAGGAATTATGGAGAAGTAAGAAATAATACAAAGCCATGTTTACAAGAATGTAAGAATTATAGCTATTATCAGCAAAAAAACTGTTTCAAAATGAATCATGACAGATTTAAAGATAAGCCTAATTGTTGTAATAGGGGTGCTATAGTCATGCCACTAAGAACCAAATCCTTGCCTTGGATGGTGTGGCTCAGTGGATTGAGCATCGGCCTGCAAACCAAAGGGTGGCTGGTTCGATTCCCAGGCAGGGCACGTATGTGTGTCATGGGCCAGGTCCCCAGCGGGGGATGTGCGAGAGGCAACCACACACTCATGTTTCTCTCCCTCTCTCCCCCTCTCTAGAAATAAATAAATAAAATCTTAAAAAAAACCCAAAACCCAAATCCTATCAAAATCAATTTGTGAAACTTATAAACCTTTAATCCAGTATAACCCATTCCACAATAACATGACAGCCAAATACTATGTAATAGTATTAGTATGTACTAATAGTACATTTGTTTCATTATCAAACAGCACATTCAAAAACAACAGTCTCACCAG
This sequence comes from Tonatia bakeri, assembly GCA_004024845.1. NCBI lineage: Eukaryota > Metazoa > Chordata > Mammalia > Chiroptera > Phyllostomidae > Tonatia > Tonatia bakeri. The sequence continues at coordinate 37,913 of PVIA01007575.1, read as the reverse complement.
AGAAAGGGGATGTGGGGTGAGCAGAGGTTAAAGTCTAAAAAAGTTCTTTAGATTTAGTGACAAGGAGATCATTGCCATTTACTAATTATATATTTAAATTTCTTGAATCTGTGGGTGATAGTCGTTACTCAATTTGAAAACAACTTAGCCTTTATTTCTGATGTAAATGTCTTCAGGTACTTTTCTGGCCCGGCAGCCCCAAAACACACTCCTCTGGCGCCCCGACGATGGTAGACTAGTCACAGGTGCTGCTGTCGTCGGAAAATCTTGAGTTTCATTGTGGATCATTTCTGTTGCTGTGTCTTCAAATACTTTCTTTTCCTTTCAAATCCTTTCCTTTGCAAAGTTTAATTTGCTTTTATTCCAATTCACAAATAGTCATCTCTACAAATTTGACTTGGGTCTTTTTTATACCTTCTATGTTTCTACTTAACTTTTTGAACATACAGAATACATTTACAATAACTTTTAATGTCATAATCTTCTAATTTAACTCTCTGTGTCACTTTTGATTGACGGTTTATTCTTCTTGTAAGGATCATGTTTTCCAACTTCCTTGACTGCCTGATGATCTTTCATTGTGAATTTTATTACATTATTATTACATTACAAATTTTATTTTGTTGGGTGCTAGATACTTTTGTACTCCTATAAATGTTCCTGAACTTGTTCTGGGATGCCAAAAGTTACTTTGAAACACTGATGCTTTCAAGACTTGCTCTTGTAGTTTGTTAGGTGGGTTGAGAGGAGGCAAGACCTTCTTGAGTACTCTACCCAATGCCTTGGGAATTAGATGTTTTTCCAAGCCGGCTGGTGAGAGTAAGCACTATTCCTGGTCCAATGTGACTGCACTGTTCCTTCTAATTCTTTGAGACTGTTCTTTTCCGAGTGTCGGGCAGTCTCCTCGCATTCATGAACTGAAAACCTGAGAGGAACCCTTTATAAGTATCCAGTGTCCTCGAATTTCTGTTCACCGCTCTCCTCTCCAATATGCTGGAGCCCTTGATAGCTCCAGGCGCGCTGATCTCCCTGATTCGCCATGCCTTCTCGTCCACTAAGGGAGAATGCAGAACTCTGCCCAGGTTCTCCCTTCTCGTGCCAAAACCAGGACACTCAACAAAATAAGGAGGAACGATGATAAGTCTTACTTTGTCTGCTCTAACGATTGCTATCCTTTGTTGTCCGATATCAAGCATCTTGAAAACCATTATTTCATATATTTTTGTTTCAGGTGGGAGGATAAATCTAGTGCATTACTCTCTGTACTGGAAGTGCCATGTCTGAATAAAGTTTTGTGAGCTGACTTTTTTTTTTTAAAGAAAGATTTTATTTCTTTATTTTTAGAGAGGGAAGGGAGGGAGAAAGGGAGAAAGAGAGAAAGAGAGAGAGAGAGAGAGAGAGAGAGAGAGAGAGAGAGAGAGAGAGAGAAACATCAATGTGCGGCTGCTGGGGGCTGTGGCCTGCAGCCCAGGCATGTGCCCTGACTGGGAACCGAACCTGCGATGCTTTGATTCGCAGCCCGCGCTCAATCCACTGAACTATGCCAGCCAGGGCGTGGGCTGACTTTTAAAAGCAGAGAAACTGTATATTTCTCTAGACAAGTATAAACTGAAATTAGACTAAAAATTCTGTTTACAGGTACGTAGGCTTTGACGGTCCCCTACAGCCACCCCTCCTTTGGATTGTAGTTTGGTAGCTTTTCATAGAAAAAGATATCTTACCTTGATAGCTAAAATATATTTATGAAATAATGTAATTATCCTACATACCTACTGTCTATTAAGTATGTTCTCATTTTCCATTATTAATGTATAATAAAAATAGTATTTTTAATGGAGGAAACAAACAGCATGAAGCCAAGAAGGAAGAACTTATGATCAGAAATGTACAATGTGAAAATGTCAAAAATTACCACATCTGTGATAAATTCACCACTGCAAATTCTATAGGATCAAAACATAGATCCACCTTATGTGGCTGTACAAATAAATATTAAAAGATAAGCTAGGTCTGATGTTGAGGAAGACTGATAAAGTCTCTTAACTCGTTCTAAACCAGAAAATTTCCTTGTCATTCAGACGGACCTCATACCCATCATCCTCACTGACACTGGTATGTTCGCCTTGGGCTGAGAAACAACTGGCCAAGCCCTAACATTCAAGGGTTATGACGAAGAGCAGAATTCCGGCAACCAGTATAAAATTAGTTACAACTTCTTCCTCAGCTACACTTCCTACTCCCCAGAAAATCCATCACCCTCTATATACCCTAAAACCTCTTCAAGTTTTATTTTCCTTTTTTAGAGGCGATGCACTTGCCGCAACTATTGCATGACCCAGAGGCACGTGGAATGGTAACATCTGAAATGACGTGTCCGCAATAAAAGTTTTCCCACTTCATGAACCAGTCTGGACAATTCTCCATCCCCACTGATTTTCTGCGCCTCACAGTGACCCGCTGCCTTAGGGGCACCATCAGTATAGACGACAGAGTAGTTTTGTTAAAACTATGACAAGTACTGTGAAAAGGGGAGGCCATAAGTAGAAGTGATATCAGCCAGGGTCATCTAACCAGCTGAGGCAACACGAGGGGGACCACGAAGTGGAAAGACAGAAGCCTTGATCGGTTATGGCCAAGTGTTGCAGATGCTAGACAGAAAAGAGAATACAACAGGTGAGCAAGAGTTGGTACTTCAAGGAAAATGTCCAAGAATCCCACAAGACTGAAATCAGGAAGCAAGGTCAAACCAAGTAAGAGTATCAAATGAAGGATCAGATTTGGTAACTGTTATACTGTGTGAAAGCAGAATTTTCATGATGAACTGCTAGAGGGCACAGCTATACTGATCCTGAAAACGAATCGGCTGAAGGCATTGAATCTGGGCAATAAAAATGTTCTTAGCCTAAGCCGGGTGGGTCAGTTGGTTGGAGTGGTCCTGAACACCAAAAGGTCACAGGTTTGATCCTCAGTCAGGGCATGTATGGAAGGCAACTAATCAAAGTTTCTCTCTCACATCAATTTCTCTCTTTCTCAAACCGATAAACACATCCTTGGGTTAGGACTTAAAAAAAAAAAAAAAACGCCATAGACAAGACACAATATTTGATGTCCTCTTTACCAAACGGTCTGGGTTTTCTTTTAAAGATGAAGCATGAAGCATGAGCAGGTGAACTTCCTGGCAGTACCCTCCTACCTTTCTCCTGCCACTCTGATGTCCTTGTATTCACTGAGCGTCTCACCTGATATTAGTTAAAACTTCAAAACAGATTAAAGTGGTTAATTTTGTAGTGATAGATTTGGTTAGCACTTTTCTTCTGCAGGATGACGATAAATGAAATGAACCTGTGGGTGGCATGAAAGAGCTAACGTGCCTCCCCAAAAACCTAATTACAGAAAGTGACTAGCTCAGCGGGTTCTTCTGCCTCCACCTCTCTTTGAAAGTCGCCCTGGACAATCAACGGAGCCACAGACACATGCCACCCCCTAGGCCGTGTACCACACGTGCAGGGACGTGCGCCCTGGAGCTGCGCAGACGGGGACCTGTCTCTAAAATTAAGTTTAACTTTAAGATTACACAAGAATACCATCCATCAAGGATAACTTAATTATAATCAAACTAATCTCCGGTTAATTTTCAAGTGCCAAATAATTAAATGCAGCCTCCTTATAATATACCCTTTCATTTCTTTAAATATTCAAATTTCTATCTTTACATAAACATATACAAATTATTCAAAACGAAGCTTTGAAGACTCTGGTTTAAAAGTAGGTCAAAACATCATTGTATATTCAAAAGGCAAGTCAACGCACAGGATGACTTTCTGCAACTTGCAAACACTTATATTTTGGTGTCATTTTCCCTAGAAGATGATGGTGGATTTCTTTCTCAAGACAAGGCACTTGGGGGCAACTTAGCTCCCTCTCTGACTCCTTAGTTTCCTAAGCTTATACTTTATGTCTTTATCCTACCCCACCAAACTTCTTGTTCTTGAAAAGCTTCTCATTTCAGAGCTACCACTGTTCTATGCTTTAACATTAAGTCTCCTCAAAGGAAATTTTCATGCAACATGAATACTATTAATGGCTTTGTTCTCTCATATACTTGTAGAACGGTTACCAGGCAACCAGAAGTACAAAGTCTTCTTCATTAGCAAAGTTAAAACCCTCAACGTGACACAAGCTTACGTATTTCTTCCACAACTTGTGGGTCACATTCTTTGTATTTCTCCAGTTCCGCCTTCAGCTGGTCCCTCTGTTCTCGGAGCGAAGAGAGCTGTTTCACTAGCCTGTTTCGCTCTTCCTGCATTTATAAAAAATAGTTTTATGTATAACTAAGGCCAATAAAATGCTATATATTATAAGGTTATATACTTTATAGACGTTTTCATTTTATTCCTCACAACTGATGTGCATTAGACTTTGACAATATTATAAATATACCTACATATATTTAAAGTAAAAGAACAAACTCAATTATCATTTTCCTCTGGCATCTCAAGCATCCTATATGCATGAACATACACTGACTAACTGAATGAGGAGAACAGGTAGAATGAAGGGCTCATAACAGACAAGAGATCACCAACCACACCCAAATTACATATGCTCCCCAATGAAAATATGGGAGAAGAAACAGCTAATTAATGAAGACGGGAGGAGCAGAATGATAAACATCTGTGTGGATGCAACGACAGCTCCAGACACGGAGAACTGGAGCCACCTCAGACTGCTACAAGCACAAAGATCTTTGCCAAATCCCTTGACCTCTTTGTGCTTCCAGCAAAACCGAGACAGTAATTGTGGCTGCCTCCCTGAACTGTTGGCAGAACTGAATAAATATAAAAAATGCATTTGGAACAGTACCTGTCTGGCTCACAGTAAGCAGAATATTCATGTTAGCTGTTTCTCCTTCCTCCTCATCACCGCAGCATCATCACCATAAATAATATCTAGTAGACAGGAGGTAGTATTTCTGGAAAACCCTGACTGGTGAGCGCGGGATGGTCATTAGAACACATCTCTCTCAGGAGCCTCTCTGGACCACTACACTCTTCCGACAGCGTGGGCCCCAGTGCGGCCAGGGGAATGGGTAGCACTCAGCGGACTGGCTGACAACTTGTGGGCACGGGTAGGTCACCATTAGTTGAAGGTGCCTCTATAAGTTATTGCCAGTGTTAAAGAGAAAAAGGATCAAGTAAAGAAGTGGTCATCGCTGCTGTCAACCAAAGAAATAACAGCTCAGGTTACACCCAGAACTTCCCTTCCCCTGAATATTCTTCAGAAGCCACCATTCTGCGGCTCCCGGCTGTGATGATACTGACTGCTTACATGAGAGGAGGTGTGTAAAACAACTTGGAAAGGCATAGAGCCACTGCAAACCCGAGATGTATCCTTTTCTACCATCCGACAAGTTTTTGAGTCTCTTTCACAATCAAGTGGTACAAACTGAAGCCTACATAGAATGCACAATGGTTCGTGTTGATCTTCAATATTTTCTCAAGTCATGAATCTATACCTGAGATGATGATGAAATGAGAAAGTAATTTTTCAAAAACCCCAACACAGTACTTTAGAGAACACTGCACTTTAAAAAATAAGAGTAAGTCAATATTCATTTAAATAATTGAGAAATATTAAAGGTCACAAGGATATTATATTGATAGTTTTCAATTTGTTCTGGGCCAAAACTTAAAAAACAAGACTCTTAAAAACATATATAAACATTTATATAGGGCTTACCTTACGCCAGGTTCTCGTCTAAGTGCTTTGCCAATATTAATTTAATCCACACAATTACCTAACGAGGTAGATTTTATTATTCCCCATTTTACAACTGAGAAAATCAAGGGCAGAGAGTTCAGGAGACTTTCAAACCCAGGCAGTCTGGCTCCAGAGTTTATGCTGCTGTGCTATGCTGCCATATACAACACCATAAAATAATGACAAATTTAGATTCACAATTAGTGAGTCCTCCCAAGGCAAATGCTCACGTCCTCTGCAGCGACTCGCTTCTCTTCCAGCAGAAACGGCACGCTCCTCACAGGACCCCGTGTGTCCTTACTCTCCTATTTAGAACTCATTAAAGAGTCTGCCGACACAGACTCACCGTTTCATGGCGACCAACTTTAGCTTTCTCGATGCTTTTCTGTAGGTTTGCGTGCTTTTGGTTTCCCTCGGATAACTAGAGAAGTAAAACAAATAAAATGGTTTGTTAGGGTAAACCTGATGAAGCTTACGAGTCAAAAAGACAAAATGAGATTTGTCTTCAGCCCAAGACAATATAACAAAAAAGTCAAAGACTCCACTGAGAACTACTCTAATTCAAAGAAAACCAAGTACCACGAATCATTAGAACAAACTGAAAAATAAGTTTAAAAATATTTCTTCCTATCCTATGCAGAAAATGAATAACATGCTTTAATCTTTTCTAGTTTTTATTTATCATGTTCCCCCTGCCCATTTCAAATAACTTGAGGCATGTTATTTAAAAATTGAATTTGAGCCCTGGCTGGTGTAGGTCAGTAGATTGAGCACAGGCTGTGAACCAAGGGGTCGCTGGTTTGATTCCCAGTCAGGTCACATGCCTGGCTTGCGGGCCAGGTCTCCAGTAGGGGGCACACGAGAGGCAACCACACATTGATATTTCTCTCTTTCTCCTTCCCTCCTCCCGCAAAATGAAATAAATAAAATCTTTAAAAAAATAAAAATTGAATTTGAAAATTCAAAACCTGTTCTATATAAATTCTCTTCAAATTTCATTTTGCTGTCTTTTTTTGTTGTTTTTGACATTACAGATATCTCCCACCTTCCCCTCCCTTGCCCTCACCCAGCCTCACTTAAACTATTTCTTGTACTTGTATGTGACCTATTTCACTAACAAAGACAAAAATTAATGCAGCACTTATTATTCTTGAAAAAGTTACCTTATGAGGAATGGATACTTTTGAGCCCACAAACAAGTAAATAATCACAGGAAACTCCCAACACTAAATTCTCCACCACATCTTTTGCTATAAACTAGTCAGAAATTACAGACTTATTTGACTGGGTAATGGTCTTCCTAAAATATGTTCCAATCCTCCCTCATTCTTGAGTCAAAAATCATTTAGAAAATAAGGATTGAATGAGTGATTTTGTTTGGCTGATTATAAGAAACTGGCCTTTCACAATACGACCTAGTTATGTGGAGAGGGAGGACAATACTTAGATATACTTTTTGCTTAAAAATCACAAATAGTATCCTCAAAAAGCGGGTAGCTCTACCCTAGGAAATCTTCCACTTTTCAACATGCACGCTGGGAACATTGTCAGCTTTCTCGAATGGCCCTCTATTCACTGATTCTAATCCACAGCGTGAACAAGATCCACCTGTGCGGCCAAGCAGACACTACCCCAAACCAGTTGTACCTCTTCTTGAGAGTAATTATCTTCCGAAGTTAAAAAAATTAAAATCTGCTGTAGACTTAAGATCCAGAAAAGCTCTAAAGCCCTAAATTTAGCAAGGACTTCTTGTTCTTTAAAAAAAAGGTGTCATCATTTATAAAACATGGTGTTAACCAAGTTTAAAAAGTTAATATTCCACCCTTAAGGATCCACTTGAAATAATTAATAAATGCACGTACTATTTAAGTTCGGGAAAAGAGAATTTTCCAATTAAAAAAATGCACACAAATATGCACATATATACTACCATAACATTTTTCCATTAAAAAGTGGGTTTTTAAAAAAGATTTTATTTATTTGTTCTCAGAGAAAGGGCAAGGAAGGGATAAAGAGAGAGAGAGAGAGATTGATGTATGAGACACAAAGATCTGTTGTCCCTCGCAAGCCCCAAAGTGGGGCCCTGGCCTGCAGCTCAGGCATGTGCCCTGACTGGGAATCCAACTGGCCGGTTCATAGACCAGCACACAATCCACTGAGCCACACCAGCCATATCTAAAAATGTTTTAAAAATAACCAGATAGGTAGATGTTATAAACATTTAGAAATAAGTTAACACCTATATAAAAATGTTAATAATTAACAAATGCATATGTTATACTAATGAAGTGTCTTCCAGGTATTGTATGTCTGATTGTAATTACTTACAACTTAAAAGCATTTGAAAAGAACTAATTAAAAAATTCCTTAACACTGAAAATAACCCGATGCATTTGAAATATGTTTCCATGATTTGTTAGTTTTAGCGTCTGGGTAATGAAGGGAGACACGATCCAAAGGGTGTAAACAAATGAGAAGCTTCTGCTAATTACTCTAAGTACAGAAGCACTTGGGTTCAGCTCAACAGTGAAGCGTTCTTGGCTCTGTTCAGTTTTTAGAAGCTCAGCCACTGGAAACAATGAAAGCAACTCATGTGAGGCAGCCTTTGCTATCAGCGTTCCATCTACACATCTCTCCGAAGCTATACTGCCATAGTTCCTAATGCATATCTTGGAATTAAACCAAACCCCGCCTCAAGTGATAGGAGCTGTGCAGATCCTATCTAAACCAGGAGTTCTCAAACTTTAGCATGTACCAGACTCACCGAAAGGGCTTGTTAAAACACGGGTTTGTGGGCTCCACCTCCCAGTTTCTCAACAGGAGGCCTGGGATGGATCCTAATAACTTGGGTTTCTAATGGGCTCCCAGGTGGGGGTGATTCTGATGCTTCTGGGTGGGGGCACCACACTGGAGAACCGATCTAAACAACATCTATGCTTGCGGCCACAAGCCCAACAAAAACATACAAGATGCTAATATATGGGGGAATATTATCTCGTTTATCAGCAAAAAATTAATTAATTACTGTTAAATAGTGTAGCCTGAACTTAGACAAAATATTATTTCCATCACAGGAAGAAATAGAAAAGTCCGCATTTACATACTCTATATTCAAAGACGGTATTCAGCACAGGATTCCTTTAAAGAGCAAGCTCTTCTGACATATTTCTACAACATGAAGCAAGAACCAACTATATACTGTAATAAATCCATCTCCAACTCTCACTAAAGCAAGTAAAAATTTTTAAAAAACCAGTAATTCAGACCAAAACAGCAGCAGCAACAACAACAAAAACTACTTATAATCAGTAAGAACAGGATTTCATCTTCAGATTTGAGGGTCTGACACAATGGGTCTCTTCAATGCAGTCCAGGCCACCTATACAGACACTCGGGGTTGAGAAACACAATGCCCATGTTTTCTAAAGGGCCGATTCACTGCCTGGAGGAACTGCCTATTCATAAGAGGAACAGAAAGATTGATTCAAGCTGGCTGCTTTGGAATTTTTATTTGCTCCTTTTTAGAAATTTAAAAAAAAAAATTCCAAAGCAAAGGAAGATGGACATTTTCATAGGTGGGAAGGAATGTCAAGAAGCAGAAAATGGGGAAAGAGGAAATAGCAAGAGAATCCGGATCAGTCTCAGCTTTATCAAAATCCATGTACAATGACATGAAAAAAATGGGTTCTGTTTTTATTTTTCCTTAAAAATAAAGTCAGTATCATTCACTTTAGAATTTTATATACATAAAAGACTTCTAAAGAGTCTTTAAAACAGCCCTGGTCAGTGTGGCTCAGTTGGCTGAAGCATCATCCCCATACACCAAAAGGTTGGGGGTTCAATTCCTGGTCAGGGCACATACGTAGGTTTTGGGTTCGATCCCAGGTTGGGGTGTGTACAGGAGGCCACCAATCAATGTTCCTCTCTCACACTGATGTATCTCTTTCTCTCCCTCCTTTCTCTCTCTCTAAAACCAGTATACATTTTTAAAAATTAAGAAAAGTATCTAAAGCATTAAATTTTATTTTTTAAGGCAATACTCAATTTAGGCATCAATTTAAGAAAACAATAAACATTATAAAAATATATTTATACATAAAGACGGGAGCCATGTAATTGTCTTAACAATAGAGAAATGTTCAATCAGTGTTTCATGGTATGGAGGTGTCATAATTATATAGGCAAAGGAAATGTTTTCAAAGAATTTTTAAGGACACTGTAAAATACTCAGAGAAAAGAGTTTTTTTAAAGTGGCGACAAAACTGTTGATACATTTGAGAGCCTATCTCTGACAAAAAAAAAAATGCAGTGACTCCTTGGATTACTCTTAATCAAGATCTGCAACTGTTTTAAGTTGTCAGTCGGAGCCTTGATTCAGAAATTAGAATGTCTAACACAAAAGTTAACACTTAAATCTTGATTTAAAAGTAAGACTTCTCCCCTTTTCCACAACTGGTTGCCAGGGCTCTTTGGCTGGACACATTTTTGAGGACACATTGTCCTTTTCTTTCCTGGTCTGGAGCTTTTGTTCTCCCTCCAGCCCCCTGACTGCTGTTTCTCCTTCCTGGCCCCCACCCCACCCCACCCCACCCCGGCTTGGAGAGGGGGAGAACAAACAGGTCAAGGGGGTAGAACATATTGTACTGCTGTTAAGATGCCTCAAGTGCTCTCTGGGCCCAACAGACGTGTAAGCTGAATCCTTGCGTGGCCAAGCTCCTGGGTTCTTGGTAGGCTTTCCTGTCGGGTCCCCCTGCCTGTAACCCCCACGATACAGAAGACATGATCTGTTCCTCTGGGGGCTACGCGACACACCACCCCTCACTGCCCCACTCCCTTCTAGTCTGGTTTTTCAGAGGTTCAGTCCACACGGACTCAGAGTTAGGTTTCAGTGTCCACAGGGCCAGAGTTTAGCGTAGCTCCAGGGGGCTCTCATTCTCTCACTGTTGGGTGGGGCTCACATGTGGTCCCCAGGGACACCCACAAACCCGATGAACTCCAGGACTGCTGTCCAGCTCCTTACTTTTACAGATTATAATAATCGACAAGAATCTAACATTAGATGTACATAAATGTTAAAATTATCTTTACATAGGTATTGCTTATTTTCCTACTATCTTTCAAGAACAATGGGAAATAATATGCTCATGTTTTACTCCTAAAATTTCCAAAAACTTCTTAGGAGAATTAAGATTGTCCACTATGGAAATTTCTAATGAAAATGCTGCTTGAGTGCAATTTTAAATGTTTTGATCTAATCAGTTATTCAATTTCTTTAAGTAATTTAGTTTCATTAGAAGCCACCAATCTAAAATAAAATAAATTGCTTGCAATAAAAAGCATTAAAGTGCTTAATCTCAAATTTAATTTAAATAGGCCAGGTTACAAGAAACTCTACATTAAATTTGTAAAGCCAAAGAAACAGTGATAAAGAGACAACAGTGCTGAGAAACACTGGGTAGGGTACCTGCCCATAAAGGCTTTCTGCTAAAACAACCTCTGCAAGAGAGCGCATAGAGCAAGAGCAGAGCAGACTTTACGGACACCTTGACAATCCAACATGGAGTCACCGTCCGCCATGACAGTCATGTCAAGCGGCAACATGCCCAAGACCAAGGTAACGGGGTGTAACAGGAATGCCCTTCAGTGGGCCCAGAACACCCAAACCACAAGTCTGGATACTTCAAAACGGACTCCATGTGGACACTGATATGAGGGGGCCTGCAGCCCCTTGTGGACTATAAGAACGCAGAGCTTCGACCCCCGAATGCTCAGGCTTGGCTGTGCTACAGGTCAAGCCCCACTGGACTCAGGCCACTGCTGCAGCCGCCTCTCCACCTGGGGCCCCGCCGAGGACCAGCACTTCACAGGCAGCTGCTTGCTCTGCTCGTTTCTGTCACACAAGCTCCCCTCTCTGTGTAACCCACATGTGACTCTACTGGCTTGTTGGGGAGGTGTCCCCTGACAGACCTGGCATTGTGGAAAGACACAGACAGGCAGGGATGTTTCCTTGCTCACAACAGAGAATAATGTTCTTTCTTCTTTTTCTATTTCTGCCTCATAAAGCTGAAAGGTTCAAGAAAACTTGGATTTCAGAGGATTACAAAAGCAAACTAATGCCTTCTCTTTCAGAGCCTAAATAGCTTTGGCAGAGTAAAAAGAGCACCTAACTCTGTGGGATGGTAAACTAACTCAAGAGTGGAAAGCAGCCAAACAAGCTAAGATTTGAAGTACTTTCTTTAAAAAAAAATTTATTTACTTACTTTTTAGAGAGAAGGGAGAGGAGGGAGAGAGAGAAACATCAATGTGTGAGAGATACACAGAATGATTGCCTTTCACATGCCCCCAGTTGGGGAGCTGGCCCACAACCCAGGCATGTGCCCTGACTGGGAATCAAACCTATGACCTTTTGGTTCACAGGTCGATGCTCAAACCACTAAGCCACACCAGCCAAGGTGATCTGAGGCACTTTTAAGTGTTAAAAATTATTGAAAAGGTGAAATGCATATAGATTTTAAAAAGAAAATAATTAACCAAATTTGAAATTGAGGTTGTTTTGCATCTAATCAAAAGCTATTTTTCAAAAGATTTATAGTACAGGAAACTTATGGTTATAAATAAATATAAATACTAGGGAACCTGAACAAAACCCTATATGTGAATCTGATGAAATGCAGGCCTGGAAGTCTGAAGAATGACCTTTGGTTGAGTAAAAAGCATATTTAAACAAACAAAAAAAAAACACCCAACTAACGGCTATTTCTGTAAAACTTCTAAATACGTAAGGCAGCCAGAGAGATTAGAAATATTGAAATATGAAACTGTATAAAATATTGATATGCTTTTTGAGGAAAAACAGGCCAAACAAACTGAAGCGAGGGCTATACCAAGACTAAGGATATATATGACTTTGAGACTGCCACCACCTGGTGGCATGACATCAAAATTGTAGGTCCAGTGGTTTGTGGAGGAAATCTTTTCTGGGATGGTTGATTTGGGGAGAAAATGGTTGTGACAGAAGAATGGCTGTCATAAACCTGTAACTCATATGAAAAAGTACTGAAGAGTGTTTTGGGCATGGTGACAATTCTGCAGTTCTGGAGTCCGTTTTTTAGACTCATCCAGCAAGGTGCTCCAAGAGCAAAGGAGAATGATTCCTAGGAGAAGGTTTAGAAGCTTAGCCCAAAGTTACCTACTACAAAAGCAAAACAAATAAATATCAAAAGTAAATCTCTTAAGTCCTATCATAAAAACTGGCACATTTCATAGCTGTAATATTATAATTTTGTATTACTTTTTATTATTTACTAATAAAAATACTCAGTTTATATACTTCCTCTATCTACTACCCACCCCCAATTTTTGAGCCACTTGATCTCAACAAACATATATTTAACTGTTGATTATCCAAGATGATGGAGAGAAGTAATAAATATTCACTTTAAAACACATGACTTTTAAATTCATATTGATGAAATTTTGCAGACCCTGGTAGTCACCCCTCTAAAGCCTTTACCCACAAAACTCCAACTCTGTTCAGACTGGAAAGACATCGTGCTCAGAGGGAACGGCCCCTCCTGGTCTCACGGGGGAACTGGGACGGCTTACCCTTCCACCTCGAGCATGCGCCTCAGACCTGGCCCATGAAACACAAAGGGCAGCCTACTGGGGCAAGGGGCCTTCTGAGATTTTCCTCCTAGATAAAAAAGAGAGAGACAGACAAGGAAGTCCATCTTTCTTCCTGCTTTAGACATTGTCAAGGGAAGACAGAGCAGTGTCCTAGCTACCTGCACCCAAAACAGAAAGCCAAAAATGTCAGAGGAGCTAGTCCAGACCTGACACCAATGTGTAGCAAGAATAACCAGTTCTGAAAGAGCTCACTTCTCCAAATTTCTTATATAAGGTAAAAACAAAACAAAACAAAACTATTATTTAAGTCAATATGGATCTACTTTTCTGTTATTTGTGGCTGAAAATATCCTGATTCACGCATATAAGATGAAAGACTATATATCAAAATACCAACAGTAATTAGTTTTAAACGATAGGATTGCAAGGAATTTACCTTTTTTCCTTTATTCCTTTTCTACAGTGAATACATTTTACATTTATTAGAGAAAAATGCCAATGTAAATATTTAAAAATAGTACAATACGTAGTTTTCGTGGCTTGAGAAGTTCTTACTTGCTAATGTCATGTTAGAGATACAAATCTAAAGTATGCTACATGGATAAAGAACAGATGGAAAATCCCTAAAGTAGACACTATACATACACCCTAATAGAAAGCTGACCACTGCACTAAGTGCCTTGGAATGAGGGAAAAGGATTATGGGTTGGGCTCTTTGAGAGACTCTGCACAGGAATATTTGATCAATACAGCTTTGAACAGGTTGGGATGTGGTTTGCCAACTGGCAAGACTATTGCAGGCAGCAACACAGAATGGACATCAGCTCTGAGGCAGTAAACAGTCTTGTCTGCTGAAACACACCCATCAGGTTGGGCAGCATTTCCCAAGCAGCATTAGTCTCCCAGCTCATGAGAGTGGGTCAAGTAACATTCACAATACATGGTCTAGATGACACCAGTTAGGACTTCTGAAAATTGATGTGAAATAACCAGTGCTAACATACTTAGTTGATACAAATCTAGGCAAATAACACTCCAGTCTTCCGAATTATAAAGAAGGGTTAGTGTATTCTTTCCATGAGAATCTCATTTTTGAAGAACTACCATTTAGAAGAACGACCATGCGTGAGATTTAACTAGCCTGTGCAGCCCCATGTTAAGGTAATATATGTTTTCTGTTAAGATTACCGAAACAGAGAAAAGTGACTCAAATGCGGGCCACCTCCCTTGTCCTACTACGGATCCCCGGGCTGATCCCCAGTGTTCCGTCTTCAGTCCCTTTCCCTTCTCACCCTGCACACTCTTCCTGGGAAGTCTCATCTACTCCCACAGCTTCCACTGCCACTTCCATACCTTTGGCTTCCCCGTTTTTATCTCCTGCCTACACCTGTGCACTGAGATCCACCTCCATCCACTCGGCTCCCTACTGAACATCTCTACAAAAGTGTAAAGAGACAGGCGACTCATAGTCAGTATGTTCGAAATTCAGTTCATCGGCCCAACCTGCTCCTTTGTGTCTTCTAGACTCTGAAACCACTACACGCTTAGTCACCCAAACTACCTGGCAGTTATATATTTTTTTTCCTCTCCCTTTTTTCCACATCCAGTTGGTCTTAAACCTCTGTTGATGCTACTACATACTGATACCTCTCAAGTGTTGCCCCTTCTTCCATCCCCACTGCCACAATCTTGGTTTAGACATCTCTGGTCCAGAACTGGCGTCTGGACTGATCAGCCTGTCTCCAGTCCTCACTTTCTCCCATCTGCTACAGCAGTTATCTTCAATGCCCGCCCACTGGATGGTTTCCCAATCCTGAATAATGAAGTCCAGATTCCTCGGCCTGGCTTTAAGGCTCCCTGTAATCCCGCTCCTGCCGCTGGCCAGCCTAATGACCTGCTGTTACCCCTCCTGTAACACCACACACTAGTCACACCAAATTGTTCACAGCTTTCTGAATACCATTCATTTTATATCTTTGTGTTTCAACACGCTGTCCTGGGTGGATCTTCTTGCTCCTCTAACAAACTCCAACCTGTCCACTAACCAGTGATAAGTATGTATCTATATATCCCCACCTCAAAAACCTTTTCTTCTGGGAAACTTTTTATCACCTCCTTCTCAGCAGAGCTCAGTACTTCTTTGTGCTTTATCTCTTTTGTAGAGCGCCTTACTTGCACGGCAGACATCCTCTGAGGACAGGCATATCTTGATCACGTTCACCGCCAGCACAGAATGCGGTGACAGACACGCAGAGACCTAATAAACGCTGATGAGTGAGTGCGTAAATCAGGTCAGCACTGCCCGGTTTCTGCCCCTACTGCGGCATACTTGGTCTAGAAGGTTATCTCTGGGTCAGCTTTTCTCTTACTTCCAGTCCACAACATACAACAGTAAAGATGATTTTCATTAACTAATAATGACTACAGTAATCTAGATTTTTAAAATCCAGCCTTTCTATATATAGAAATAATTAAGCATGAATTTTAATTATTGTCATAATCTATGCTACCTGAACCCGACTTTCATAGAATATAGACAGACAGCATGTGTTCCCCATCCACACACAAAGGAGGCAACAAAAGGGAAATCTGTGTTTAGATAAAAATCCGTCTGCTTTTTTTAAAATCTGAACTTTATAGACCCAAAGTGTACACTACTAATGACTGCAGACTCTACCTCCTAAACTCCCCCCGGTCTGCCCATTACCCCCAACCTGAGGTCCAGGATCTTAGTTTAAGACTTCATCATCTCTGAGCTGGACAATTTCACAGTGCACACTCCTCCACACCATCTTTCTAAAATAAGGCTCTCGTGATCTCATTCCCCTACTCAAAAGTCTTCAGCTTAGATACACAGAGCCCTTCATTACCAGCATCTGCCTACCGGTCTAGTTACAGCTCACTCATCCCGCACGCACAATGGAGTGGCACAAAAACAACTCAAGGCTCTCTCACACGCCACGGAGTTTCACTCACCACGATGTATATGATACATATGATCTCTGCATATGATAACACAAGCTAAAGCACGTATTACGTATTAGTCATTGTTGTAAGCAGTTGCATAAAACATTTAATTATTGTTAACTACCTTAGGAAGTAAAAAACTAGCAACATTTGACAGATGACAAAACAGAAGTATAAGAAGCTTCTAGTAAATGGAAGAAGTTGGATTTAAGTTTGGAATCTGGGTCTAGAGTCCACTCTTAAACCATTAGATGATATTGCCTTACAATACTGGCCTCTGTACCCAGAACGTCCTGCACCCCAACTACCTTATTTCTTGTACGTGTTTCTAGAACCAACTTAAATGCCTCCTTCCTTAACTGTTAAGCCTTTCCTCAGCAGGGCTACCCCCTCTTGTACCACTCTCCTGCACATATCACACAAAGTGCAATGATTCATTGACACGTGTGTCTCACCAGACTGTGAGGTTAGGTCCTGGAGGACAGGAACTACTAATTTACTTTTATGCCCCTCTCATCGATCACAATGCCTACCAGGGCAGGCATTCACTAAACAATTCCTGACCTCAAAGAACTTCAGGAGAGGTAATGCCTATTCTTCTTCAAAAACATTTCAAGTTGTCCATCCACACAGTCCAACAGCAAACCTATTCTTTATTCATGTAATTTTAGCAATAGAAAATTCTCTATACTCATTTCTAAACATTGGTAAAAACATTTGTTTAATTATCCTAAGAATCTATTAGTGTCTTCCAAAACCAATACACTACATCTGAAATCCAGTTTAATGTCGATATCAAAATGTAAACCAACTCCTAGAAAATCTGCCCCTTCACTACCTTCCACAGGTAATAAATGGGTCTGAAACCAGAACTTGAAGAATTATGGACGATCTTAGCAGAGCAGGAAAAAAAAAAGGAGGAGTATGATTTCTATCATTTTGACCCTTAAAATAAAAAAATCAGTTAAAAACTGCTATACATTAGTTTGCAGCACTAATGAAATTCTCTGAATCAGTGGATGGTTATTCACAGATGGTTATCACTGCCTTGTCTCATTCTCATTCACTTCTCAAGTGTCTGCCATATGCCACGGACTGTGCTACTAGGCACTGAGGACACCAATGGACACAGAGATGGGGCTGGGTAAACTAACAAGCAGCAGGATTGGCAGACCGGAGTCGTTCAGGGTGCTACTGCAGCAAAGAGAAGGAGTATGCCAGTCAGAACGGAGTGTGGAAGAAAGGGCAGGGACAAGAACACAAAAGCAAAAGCATGCTGAAATGCTGTTCCTTTTGGGAAAAGTCTTGTCCTTTTGTGAAAGGCTTAAAAAAGGGCATTTCTAATCAGCAGTGGTCAGTTATTTCCCATACCGCCAGTGACTTCAACAGCACGTCAAATGCAGCAGCAGTGACACTGCTCTGAGTCATTCCCTTGAAGTTCAGACTGTTCCTTCATTGTAAAAGCTAATTGAAAGGGGCAAAGAAAGGGAGAAAATCAGAGGATGATGGGAAGAGTTATTTATCCTAACACGTCCTGTCTTGTTTATCCATATGAAAAATGTTCAGAAAAACCACACACAGACACACAGTAACTGCAAATCATCATCACACTGAAATAATTAGCCAAGTTTCAGCCAAGACTCTTAAATGGTTATCAAGAAAAAAAAATCATTTCTTGACCTTTAACAAGTTCCATACATTCTTCAGGACAGGGAACAATGCCATTTTGCTTGGGAGTTCCACATTAGAATTAAATTTTAAGTCACACAAAAATTCATAACACAATCACAACAATGACATGACAAAAGGATCTGGTAGTTTACACTTTCTGTTGAGCCAAATGGCTATTTCTACAATCACCCATATATTGTAACATATTTACATATATGTCAGAACTACCAGATCTAAACATATACTACCATTTTGTTCATCTCCACATAAAGCTTTTCTTGCCCATTAAAGTTATTAATTTATGTAAATGGACTTTAAGAATGTATCGGTGTAACAGCTATTTCGAGAATCTAGCTTAACAACTTTTTCTACCCAACCCAAATATTTATTTCAGCTTTGCAGAAAATCATACATTTTCAGCAATATTAGTAATACTATACTACATACAGAGAGGGAGAATTTTTTTGTGCTTAATATTATAATGTAATGGCACTATTTTCTAAACTTATAATTAGATCAGGAAAAAAAACATAAAAATAATCTGGCAAGAATCAACTTTCCCTCCTTGGTGTATATGATAAAAATCAAACCAACCATTAAAACATCCCAAAATAGGCCCTCAATCTAATTTCTAACCTTATTTTCCCACTATTATACAGCAAAAAAAATTGCCCATTCTTTGCATGCTGGTCACCAACAATTCACTGAATGCAATTTGCTTTAAAATTTTGTTTATCTGTTGTCTCAAGCAAGGACTATGGAGCCCGAATGCCTGGATTTGCATCCTGCTTCACCCTCTACTAATTCCACCTTGGGCAAGTTGTTTAACCTCTGGTGCCTCAGTCTTCTCACACGTAAAATGGAGTTAATACCTACCTCATGCAGTTGAACAATCAAATGACATAAAACATATAAAAGCTCTGCTATGGTCTGAATGTTTGTGTCCTCCTCAAATTCATATACTGAAGTCCTAACCCCGAAAGGTAATGGTATTAGTAGGAGGGACCTTTGGGAGGTGCTTAAGTCTGAGGGTAAAAGTCCTTGTAAATAAGGTTAGTGCCCTTATAAAAGAGTATCCAGAGAGATGCCAAGTCCCTTCCACTACGTGAGGTTTGTAAACTAAGAAATCAGTGACCCAGAGAGGGCTCCTACCTGACCAGCCTCCAAAACTGTGTGAAATAAGTTTCTGCCATTTATAAGCTGCCCAGCCTGTGGTATTTCGTTACAGCATCCGAAGTAACGAAGATGAGCTCTTAGAATGGTGCCCGGCTACGTGCTCAATACATCCTGGCTGTCATTATAACATACGCATCAGTGGTTCCCTCGGCACCCCTCATAACTTCTCCTACCCACCTAAATCTATTACAATCTCTGCTCAAAGTAATTGTTTCTAAGAAGTTCCCATTAACTATAGGGACTTAGAAAAATCTTACCATCCTCTAAACTTGTGTAACAATCAGGACCTGTAGCAACAACAGTCTTTGGCATTGATCTCATATAATTAAATTTTACACAATTAATTAACTTTTCATAAAAAAAATTAACTATGTCTTTTCATAAAAAGTTAACTACATAAGCTATTTACCTTGCATTACCAAGTAAAGTATAAATCATCTCAACATGAAATACATACTCCACTATTTTATATCACCCAAAGAACTTGTCACAGTGCATGCAGAGAACAGCCACATAGTAAATATTGGTAGAAGTATTAGTAGTTAATCCTCCCCACACACAGCTAATAGCTTGTTTGCTAGCTTAGAAATGTTAAAGAGAAACCTAAATTATAATCATGAGGCTTTTTTAGACCATCTTTAATAATGGTCAATACATACAACCTAAAGGGGAGGGAAAAAAATGTGTTCCCTGATTTAATTTTCAGATCTACTACAAAAATGTCTATTCTCAAGAGACGAATACATTCCTGCACATAATTGAAATCACTGGCAGAACCAAAGAAGAAGAGATTGATGGGGGAAAGAAATTAAGAATTCCCCCTCTCTCTAATCTGGAAGTAATTAACAAGAAACTCAAAGGAAATTCACATTTCACTTTGGCAATGTGTTGAATAAACAGATCCTCAGTGCAACCTTGAATTTGGAATCTGGTTCAATTCGGCATTAACTGAGTGCCTTCCACATTTACATAAGTCCCACCATCTCTTGCAGCGTTTCCTATCTCTGCAACTCGCCCCGGCAGTTAGCCGTGCACCACTTTCATCTCTTTCACGTGCATGTATATTGGCTTCAGCACAGGTTACGAGTTCTTTTTTACCAAGAGTGGATTTTGAATTCTACTTTTTCTCATATCTGGTAAAATGTTTTGTACATAGCAGACCCTCAAGTATCTGTTTAGACTGAACACATAAACTTACAGCACACACTCTTGGATGCATACTAATGTGACTGAATCTGTGGCCGCCATATGCTAAGTACCTACTTCCACCAGGTACTTCACACATGTCACTTAAAGCTGCACCACAGCCCTTTGAAATCGGTATAATCTCTCTTTTACAAATTGCAAAACTGAAACATTAAAGAGCTTAAGAAATTTTTCCAAGATCCTACAATTAGTAAGAAGTGAAACCTGACTAAAATCCATGCCTGATTTCTAACTATCTTTCCATTAAGCCATTTCGCTTCTCTAAAACAATAAGCAATCTTCAGAGCCATGATTGAGGGGGCATAGTATGCCATCGATGTGACTTCTCAAAGTTTGGGGAAAGGATAAAGTAGGTTTAGATCAGTGAAATGGCACTGAGTGTGTGAGTGTGTGTTTGTTTGTTAACAAACGTGAATAGTTGTCAGCCTTTTACAAATGACATATCAGAATCTCACTCATCTACTTCTGGAGTGCTTAACACAGACGATATTAAACACACTACCTGTGCGTTAGCCCCTGATTTGACCTCTGATTTCTGAACAGGTGTGTGAGGTTAAGCTTTGACCTCCAGTTTGCAAACAAGGGTGGGGAGAGAGGGGTGTGTCACAAAACACATTGGATGCCAACTCTCAGACCAGTAGGGAGGAGTATATTGACAGTAACTAATTAGCACATCCTATTCCTCAAACATTCAGTATAAACATGATATTGTGCTTACTTTTTAAAAGTACATTCATATACTAGCATACTAGCAAGAATCTCTTGCTTATTCCTATTAATGTTTGCAAAGCTCCTTTGTTTGCTTAGTCGAGACTATGCTAAATCCAGAGGCGAGGAAATGAAAAATGTACATTTGGCCTTTCTCCTCAAAGTCACAGTTTCTCGGTCATGTGAAATCAACCAAGAAATGCTTAATGAGCACCTGTTACGCCCAATTTCAGGCATGAATAATTGCCTGGAAGAAAGTAAGTTATAACACCAGAAATAGCAACCATAAAGAAACACAGTGATAAAATAGACTTCATCAAAATTAAGTACTTCTGCTCCTCAAAACAGTTAAGAAAATAAAAAGATGAACTACAGACTGGGAGAAAAACATTTGGAAAGCATTTATCTGAGATAGAATTTATATCCATTAAGTACAGAGAACTGTCTAAACTCAGTAATAAAAACGACTCAATTTTTTAAGAAACAGAAAGATCTGTACAGACACTTCATCCGTGAAGGTACCTGGGTGACAAATGAACACATGAAAGGATACTCAACATCACTAGTCATTAGGGAAATGGGAAGTAAAACCACGCGATATCATGATACACGTTTTAGAATGGGTATCATACCAAGTATTAATCAGGATGTGGAGGGACTGGAACTCGCACACATTGCTAGTGGGAATATAAAATCAACACTATGGAAAACAGTTTGCCAATCTCTTAAAAAGTTAAACATACGCCTACCATATGATCCAACTATTTCATTCCAAGGTTATTTTCCAACTATAAATGAAAACAAACACTCCTACAAAGACTTGTATGTGAATATTCATAGCAGCTTTATTTCTAATAAACCAAAACTAAAACAAACAAAAAATCCGAATGTCCATCAATAGGTAAACAAACTATTTATTGTACATGCATGCAACAGAGGACCACTCAACAATAAAAACGAATGATTACTACATAAGCAACATAGATACATCTTAAAATAATTATGCTGAGTAAAGAAGCCAGGAAAAAGAGGACAGACTGTATGATTCCATTTATAGAACATTCTAGGAAAGATAAACTAATGCATAGTGACAAAGAGCAAACCAGTAGTTGCCTGGGGATGGGGGCAGGGGAACAGTGCAGGGAGGGGTGGGAGAGAAAAGCTGAAAAAGGGAATAAAAAAACTTTCTGGGGTGACAGGTAAGTCATTATCTTGATTGGGGTGATAGTTTCGTGAATATATACATATGTCAAAACTTATCAGTTTATTAACTTTAAATATGAGCAGATTTTGTTTGTCATGGTTCCTCAATAAAGTTATTTTAAAAACTAACCAAGAAGAGAACACGCATACATGTGAAAAGTTAAAAGAAGGGAAAATCTGTGGTACGTATCCTTAAGCTATGGGAGTTCCAGGTTTCTGAGGAGACATGTTCAGAAATGGCTAAGTAGAAATGAAGGGTGAGGGAATTCACACAGAGGAGAGAAGCCAGAACGAAAACTCATGAAGACAGGCAAACACAGGAAGGCCTAAAAGTAAACTGCCTGCATAAAGTTTTTAATTGCATAACCATTTTAAAAAATTGCTGAGTGATAAATACGCATGTCGTGTCCTCACGGGAAAAAAATGCAGCATCATGTTTAAGAGATAAAACATGGCAAAAGATCTGAAGAGAGAGATCTCTAAGAAAGATACACAAATGGTCAGTAAACACACGAAAAGATGTTCGACATCCTTAGTCATCAGGGAAGTGGAAATCAGAACAACGAGATACCACTTCACACCCACCAATCAGAAAGACAGGTAATGACAAGTTTCCGTGCGAAAGTGGTGAAAGCTTCATACACTGCTGATGGGAATGCAGAAGAGTGCAGCTGCTTTAGAAAACAGTCTGGAAGTCCTTCAAACAATGAAACATATTATCATATGACTCAGCAATTCCCAAGACGAATGAAAGCATATGTCTACACAAAAACTAACACGAAACAGGATAATGGGGGAAACTGTATTTGGTGGAGGGGGAGGGTTTCAGGGAACTCTCTGTACCTTGCCATCAGTTCTTCTATAAACCTAAAAAGGAACTAAAATACTAGAACACAATTATCACAGTACGTGGGAAGACAAAGGTTAAGACATTCTAAGATATACATATATATATTTTTAAGATTTTATTGATTTATTTTCAGAGTGAGGGGAAGGGAGGAAGGAAGGAAGAAAAACATTGATGTGTGAGAGAAACCCCGACCAGGGACCAAACCAACAACTCAGGTTTGTGCCCTGAACAGAAATCGAACCAGCAACCTTTTCATTTGCAGATCAACATCCAACAAACTGAGCCATGTGGGTCAGGGCCTAGGGTCCTATGTTGTTTGGGAGAAAGTGATGTTGGTATCTTTACACGTTAAGTCAAATAATGTAAGTGAACAATTCAACAGAAACCATTAAATAAAAAGAGTAAGAGGAACGAATTTTCTATGAGGCAAATCTATTATTTTTAACTGTGGTGGCTTACCTGAGACTCCAGAACCTCCAACTTCCGTTTCCTCGCATGAAGAGCTTTGCTCGGAAAGGCCCAATAGTAATTAGACGTTCCGATCCGCTCACAGTCCACCATACCATCATCCACTAAGCTTTGAAGAACTTCTTTCACTGACATGGCAGCTGAAAGAGACAATTTTTAAACATTTATTATAAATAAAATTAAAAGGTCAATTGCTGGGGAAATACAACAGATACCATAGATCAAGAGTTAGTAAGTTAATCAAGTACAACAGTATAAGCAATAAAATATTTTTAAAAAGAGTTAATAAATAAGGAGCTTTTAGAAATAGTAACAAAAAGCCAAATTCTCCAACAGAAGAACAAAAGTATAGCAATGGGCATCTGCAAAATGTGCATGGTCAGTAAACAGGGAAAATGTTCAACCCCATTAATAATTAGAGCAATGTAAAACAGCAATGAGATGTGGTGTTTTGACTGCCAAGTTAAAAACACTAAAAGACACACTAAAGGACTCAGGGAAATGGGTGTTCTCAACACAGGCGGAAAACCCATGGCAGCACGGAACTAAAGGTGTGGGTTTACACATGCCTTTTATGTAGAAGTGACACTTGCATACATTCAGCCAAAGAAAATAATGTTGGATACGCATAAGGATTCTCGTCAAAGCACTGTTTTCAATAGTAAAAAGTTGGAGACCGATCCAATAACTGGACATTAAAAAATATTTGATTGTGATGGGATACTATGCAATTATTAAATTTATGCTACAAATGTTTAATGGTCTGCTATATATATATTCAAAATGTGTTATGTAGAATGTATTATATCAAACTATAAAGTTAAAAGACAGTATACACTAATGTGAAAGTGATTATCTTTAAATGACAGATTAAGAAGCAATTTTTATTTCCTTCATTTTGCTTATTTTCTTATTTTTTCCAATAAATATGTATTGCCTTTTTTTGCTAAGAAAACTAAAATAAAGCTATTATGAAAAATTAAACAATAAATAAATAAACTGGATGTTATGGTTAGGGGTAAGTTTAAAAATCAAAAAAGTTTTTAAAAGCACATTAAAATAGTAAGTCATGTTTCACAAATGTTTGAAATTCATGAACAATTCTTACTTTCTATTTTTTTTACTTTCTATTAAATAAAACCGTACCAAGAAATTATCCATATTTTAATGTCCATTTTAATTTTTCCTAGAGCAGATCACCAAAAACAATAAAATCTATTAGAAAATTAAAGATTTAATAAATAAATAAAATTGACACCAAATACCTAAACATTTAACCTTGTTGTAAAGAAGTTCAAACTAAAATAAAATGTCAAAGAATTCTAAAGTGAAAACACAGTTCTGGGAAATGAATGTGAGTTTGATTTGGTATAGCCTTTCCTGACGTAATTTGAGAATACATATAAAAAGCCTAAGACTACACAAGTCTCTATTTCTACTCTATTTCCTTCTGAAGTCATGAGATGCGGAAAAAATCTGAGGGGGAGTGGAAGGGACGAACAGCAGAGCACGGAGGGTTTCTCGGGCAGGGGGAACACTCTGCACAATACCATGTGAGGACTGTGTTGTCGTGCATTTGTCCAAACCCGCAGGATGTGCGCCACCGAGAGTGCACCCTAGTGCAACCTATGGACTTTCAGGGATTATGCTGTGTCACCGCAGGTTCATAATTGTAACAAATGTACCACTGGTGTGTGATGTTGATAACAGAAGCTATGTGCACTGAGGGCAGGAGATAGGAAGTATATGAGAAATCTCTGTACTTTCCTCCCAAATTTTCCGTGAACCTGAAATTGCTCTATAAAAATAGTCTTTCAGAAAAAAATTTACGCATAGCATGTTAATTACCCATTCATTTTAGCAGCAGAAATTGGGAACCAGCTAGATGTTCAACAACAGGAAATGAGCTCAGCAAATCATGGCGCGGTGGGTACTCATAGAATCAAACATGAGGAGACAGCTGTTGGCGTCATTTTTTAAGGCAAATGCCACAGGTACATGTGGATGATGAAAAGCCATGTGAAAAAATACATGAACACAAAACTGTGTGTGCAGTAGTTTCTTCTCAGCGAAATGGACAAACACACACATACAAAGACAAACAGACCCTAAGAATGAGACAGCAAACTATACCAGAGTGTTAACAGTGGTGGTCTCAGAATAGAAAGATTACTAACAAGTTTTATTTTCAGTGCATTCCTTATAATTTCCAAATCTGTTAAAATAAGCATGTAATTTCTATAATCAGAAATTTTTTTTGAAAAATGTGTAGTACGTAGTGGGCTCAACAGTGACCCCTCAAAGGATAACCCCCAGAACCTGTGAATGTGACCTTGTTTGTTAAAAGCATCTGTACAGATAGGATTAAGGCTCTCCAGGAGAACTCATCCTGGATTTAGGATGGGCCCCAAATGCAATGACATGTGTCCTCATGAGAGATGGAAGGGGAGAAGACAGAGGGGAGGGCCACGGGAAGATGGAGGCAGGGATTGGAACGATGCTTCTGTGTGCCGAGCACTGCAGACAGCCGGGAGCAAGGAGAGAACCATGCATCTGATTCTGCCTCGGAGTCTCTGAAGGAGCCCACCCTGTGGACACCTGGATTTCTGACTTCTGGCCTCCAGAACTATGCGAAGGTAAATTTCGATTGTGTTAAGCTACCAAGTTTGTGACAATTTGCTGCCACAGAAAACTAATACGCCATGTAAAGACAAAAAGCCACATTTAACAAATATTAAAACATACGTGAACAGCTTTTACTTTTGAAGTACATTACACCCATAAATAGATAAATGTGGAGTTTGTGCACGTACATACGTGTCTTTGTGTCCACAGGCATGCATGCATATTCCATTTTAATTTTCCTACAGGGGATACTCCAAACACAGGAATTGTGGCCGTAGCCCGAGGACATCATGTAAGGGCTTTTACAAACATTCATCTCCAGAACTTATGTTTCCATAAAATGAAAGACTATAGCAGGAAAGATGACCGATACTTCCCTTAATGTCCCCAAATGCCTTTGATACTTACTAATGCCTTTTTCCTTGGGAGCAATCTTCTCCATGTCTTTTAATTGAAATACATCTTTCTGTTTAAAAAAAAAAATTAGAGATGTAAAACATGCTTTCATACTATATATTTACCATAAGTATGTGCATAAAACACTTTATTAAAAAACTATGCCTGAAAATGAACAGCACAATAGCACTAAGCATTTTGGAGCTAGAAGAAACTTCGAGTATCTTCAACAGGAGTTAAAATGGACAGGTTTTGTATGAACATACAATTCCTAAAGTCCCTGGAGAACACCTTCCCATTGAAATATAACAACTAGTTAAGATGAAACAATTGTTAACACAAGATAATCTGGCTTCTCTGACACTGATTTTAAGCACCAGAATGGGAATTCGAGGACACACTCACCAATACATCTGATAAGGGGTTAATATCCAAAGTTCGTAAAGAACTTACAAAACTCAACACCAAAAATAACCCTAAAATAAACAATTCAATTGAAAAATGGGCAAAGGACCTGAACAGACATTTCTCCAAAGAGTACACACAGATGGCCATTAAAAATACGAAAAGATGCTCAACATCACTAATCATCAGAGATATGCAAATTAAAACCACAATGAGATATCACCCCACAGCTGTCAGAATAGCTATCATCTATAAATTAACAAACAAGTGCTGGTGAGGATAGGGAGAAAGGGGAACACTTTTGCATCATTGGTGGGAATGCAGATTAGTGCAAACACTGCAAAAAGCAGTATGGAGATAACTCAGAAAATTAAAAATGGATCTGCCTTTCAACCCAGTGATCTCACTTCTGGAAACATATCCAAAGAAATCCAAAACAGTAATTTGAAAGAACATAAGCACCCCTGTGTTCATTGCAGCACTATTTACAATCACCAAGAAATGTAAGCAGCCCAAGTGTCCATCAGTAGATGAGTGGAAAAAACAGCTATGGGACATTTACACGATGGAATACTCCTGGGCTGTAAAAAGGAAATTTTACCCTTTGTGACAGTATGGATAGACCTGGTGAATGTTATGCTAAGTGAAATAAGCCAGTCAGAGAAAGACAAATACCATATAACTTCACGTATATGTAGAATCTAAGAACAACATGCAAAATAGAGACAGACTCATAGACAGAGAGCAGGCTGACAGCTATGGGGTGGGGGATGGGGGTGGAGGGATCAAGGAAAAAGGAATAAGGGCTCATGGACATGGACAACAGTGTGGCGACTGCCAGGAGAGGAGGGGGGTTTAAGGGGGGGTAAATGGTAATGGAAAAAAATACAATAAAAATAAGGGGAGGGGGGATCAAGGGGGAAGGGTCATCAAGGAACATGTATAAAGGGCACATAGACAAAGCCAAAGGGGGGTAGGATCGAGGGTGGGAGGCAGGGATGGGTGGGGCGGAGGAGTGTGATGGGGGCAAAATGGAGACAACTGTACTTGAACAATAAAAAAAGAAAACAGCAATAAATAAATGAGTAAAAATAATCTTAAAACCCATTTCTGGGCCATATCCTTGAAAATATGATCCTTTATTAGAGGATAGCTAAAACTGATATCTCAAATTTGAGATAAGACAACAATGTCCCTAAGAGTTAGAGGTGTTCATGGAAAATAAGACAAAAATACTGTAATTTCAAAGCCATAAGGTTTTCTGTGTAGTCTACACCTATCATGTGTATTTGTAAGTACACGATTTCTCTGTTCTAGCCCCACCAAAAATCTGAACATGGAGGACTGTAAACATGAAGTTGAACCACAACCCAAAGCAAGTAACAGAGTTTTGCATAAACTAAAAAAAAAACACTAACAGTACTTTCTTACCATATATTATAGGTTACACATTCAGCAGTTCTAACTGCAAGCACAACAGGCAACTGTCAAGACTTGTTTACAGTGAGTTTCATGAAAGAGCTACACTTTAACAACAGGAAAATTGGGTAACTCATGGCTGCCTGTCAATCATTCACCTACGCATGTCGCACGTCCACCAAAGCAAAAACTATGGGAATCCACACATGTAGGGTGTTAACTTACGATTACACCTTTCTTTTTGTAATAAGCTTTGGTTAAAGTGGTGAAAAAGATTTGGATAAACAAAGTGAAATATTTAAGACAGAAATATTCAGTAATTAGAAGAGAATTATTGTGATTATTGTGATGAAAATCTGGGATCTATTACTTCCAAAGTAAATTTGAAAGGGCAACTTCAATAGGATGAAAACTAGACTTCATAAAAATTTAAAACGTCTGCTCCCCCGAGGTACTGTTAAGAAACTGAAAAGAAAGATACCGATGAGAAAGCAGTATTCACAAAAGCCTGGTTCCCAGGTGTACATCCACACACCTCCCCAAGACAAACTGACGGATGGATAAAGGAGTGGATAGGTGAATATACACGTGATGAAGCAAGTAGAGTACAACGTTAATGGTAGAATTTAGGTGTGGAATACACAGGTATCACTGTAAAATTCTTTCACCTTTCATAATAAAATGGTAGAAAAAGTAACTTCATCTCACTAAACTTAAGATTTAGTAAATTAAGGAAAATACTAAGTTGTTGGTCTAAGGATGTGAAACCAATTTTTGCACATTGGGAATAAACTGTTTAAAAATAACACATTAGGGTCTCAGAGAACAAGCAATGAATTACCGGATTTAGGCCTCCAATGCATTAAAAAATCAATTAATCAAACCTATTTGAAAACGCTGTAGGTTTCCTGGAAACAGGTCACACCCTCGTTGAGACATCTGCCTACATGTGGGCATCAAGGAAGAGTCCCAGATGTAGCGGCTGCCCTAGTGTGGTTGCTGTGTTCATAAATGATTTTGCAAAGAACTAGCCACAGAACAAAATGTGGTCATTTAAATGGACACAGAAAATGGACAAGTATATATATATTATTTCTCCCCAGCATTAAAGGAACATAATAAAGGAGAGATGAACACAATGGTTCTAGCCCTTACCAAAAAACAAAAAGACCAAAAAAAAAAACATGTAAGATACCACTAGGTAACTTTTCATTAAGTTCTTATGACCTAGGCATTGCAATGCTTTACACAGATTATCTCATCTAGTTCTTGTAACACTGGGAGCTGGGTACCGTTATTGTCATCCTCCTTAATAGATGAGGGAACTGATACTTAAGTCAAACTACTTTTTTAAAATCACAAGACTATTAGGTGAAACAGACTTCAGGTACAAGTTCTTTATCATTGAGTTATACTGCTCTCACGTTATTCTTAAATGTAACAGGCAAAGAATTCTTTCTCTAGTACATTCACAACTTCAAATATATGTGTGTGTGTGTGTGTGTATATATATGTACCATATGAATGAACATATATAGGAATATAAGAACTGAAACCAATCAATCCACCAATTAATACAATTACAGTCATGTACTGCATAATGACACTTCAGTCAATGTCCCATAAGATTATAATGGAGCTGAAAAAATTCCTATCACCAGTGACATTGCAGCTGCCATCCCAGTAGTGCCAGCATTACTCACATGCTTGTGGAAAGGCCAGGGTAACACCCACTGCGCTGCCAGCTGTATGTAAGTAGAGCACATACAATTCTGTCCAGTATATAATCCTTGATGACGATAGTAAGGACTGTTACTGGTTTATGTATTTATTATACTGAACATTCTACCATTATTTTCCAGTGTACTCTTTCTGTTCATAAAAAAAAACCTTTGCTATAAAACAGTATGCCATGCTATGCTATGCTGGCAGCAGCCTCATACATCTCGTGTTTACTGCGTCTGTCGCATCATACTCTCTTGTGCTTGACTTCATCTCGTCCTTTTCTGCAGTAGCGTGCTGCAGGGGCTTGTAGCCTAGGAGAGATGGGCTGCACCACGTAGCCTAGGCGTGTAGTGGGCTCTACTGCCTAGGGTCCTATAACAACAACATCACCCAGCAAACCACTTCTTGGGATGTAGCCCATCATTAACCTGTGCATGACTGTAATTAAGAGTAGAATTGAAGAATTTGCAATCAGAAATAGCCAATTTTGATATTTAAGAAAATTCTAATAATATCAGAAAGGATAAAATAATTTCCTCACCATTCTTCCCAGCTTGCCACTGCCTGGTAGGAATTAAATCTACTTTTCTTGCTCTGAGACCATAAGGAAAATATTTCAACTCAGCAGAATAATCATAATCCTCATGTATAAACTTCATCAATTTATCTTTCTAATCATATCCTCATTAATATGATAGTCTATTTTGAACTGCCAAGGATTTTTAGTCAGTCATTGTATGTGCGATCTGTAAGATCACACTTAGAGGGCAAATAGTTTAAAAGGAGAAGGTTGCCCTGGCTGGTGTGGCTCAGTAGATTGAGTATGGGCCTGCATACCAAAATGTCACTGGTTCGATTCCCAGACAGGGCACATGCCTGGGTTGCAGACCAGGTTCCAGGTGAGGGTGTGCAAGAGGCAACAGATGGGTATATCTTTCACACATTGCTGTTTCTCCCCCTCTCCTTCTCTCTCCCTTCTCTTCTCTCCAAAGGTAAATAAAATCTTTATTAAAAAAGAAAAGATGAATCCAGAATATTTCACGTTTTACTGAGAATCTGCATTATTAAAATGAAAATGCCAAGGATTAGCACTACTTATTAATTTCATATTCTATTTTGCCATTTCCCCCATCTTGTTCACATTAATATACAATGAAAATAGCCAGTAGGTTGGGGCCAGACTAGACTTTGAAGGTTCAGTCAGGTAGTGGGCTAAGACCCAAGTTAATGTTCTTCATAGGTCAAAGGTATGGACTTTACCCTGGAAGCTAAGAAAAGACACTGTATAGCAGCCTGGTATAGAAAACAGGCTTCAGAGCCAAGTGGCTGAATCTGGATCCTAGCTCTGCCACTTAGGAGAGGAAACTTCAAGACATTTCCTGTTTCTGGCAAGCACAAATAAGTAGAAGAATTAAGGAGGCCTATGGAAGCAAAGCTTGAGTCTGGCACCTTAGACCACTCGGCCATCCTGACATCCTAATTAAGGAGGCCTATGTACCATCATATATGTGTTACACCATAGACTGCTTTATAAATGCAAGGAGGCAGTGTTCAGCCCTGCCTTTCAAATCAGATGAGGCTTCCTGGGTTTAAATCTTTGTACTATCATCTGTTCTATTTTTTGAGATCCAGGGCTAGTATTTTAAGCTGTATCTCAATGTCCAGATCTGTAGAATGAGAATGATAACAACAGTACTGTTCCCATAGAGTTAAAAAGGATGCAATCAGACAAACTACACCAAGTGACTGGCGCTTAGGAGACACCCGGCAGATGTGCGCGATTCCCATTATCTGCAGGCAGAAAGAGGGCACAATCGAATGTGCTTCAGAGAGGTCTGGGTGTGCCGTGCGGGGGCGTCGGGGCAGGAGATGCCCTGTGAACGCTGGGGTAAGGTCCTCTCATGCCTAACCGCTCACAAGCGCCACACATGTTTGCAGAATTTAATTCATTCTTCAGGAAACTGGTGAGTATTGGTGAATAAAAAAGGTACGGTTAACACTGGATGACATATACATAAGGAAAAGTATGCAAAATACTAAAAATCTTAGGGAAAACGACTTACCGTCTCAAAGAAAATCTCCATCATGCGGGCTCTCTTCTCCTCCACGCTCAGTCCTTTCTTCTTTGACTAAAGCACAAAAACAAAAACCAAACTGTATTTTTTAAACACTGCAGTTTGAAAGGACTTGGTCCAAAACATCAGAAATTTTATGGATGAGCTTGTCTGACACCAACAGGTTTGACAACTCAGAGCCAAGCCTACAGACTGATTCTGACTATTTTACTGACTGTACCAAGCCTTGTGGGAGGTGCAACCAGCACAACAAAAACGGACTGAGATAGAGAGCCTGGCATTTTGTAGAAATTCATTATTTATCAAGTGATCGAATGACAAATCACTGTGTTTACCTTCAAAAGACTTAGAATGGCTCAAAGAAAACAAACAGACGAAACTATGTACAACTGGTGAACAAATGTGTAACATGCACAGACTGTTTCACGGAACAGAAGGAACTACCACTCCGGCCAGAAGGAGCTGATTCCACCTGGGGAGGAAGGAGAGTTCACTAGGGCAGCTGGGCACGAGAAGGATTTGGGGGACTGAGAAATGGTGAGAAAGGCATCCTGGCAGATCACTCACCACGCGCAGGCACAATGTGAAGGCACAGAATGCTCCAGAAAGACCGTGGATGACTTCTGTATGGCACAGGAAGAAGAGGGAGTGGCAGGTGAGGTGAGAAAGGTAGTCTGGGGTCGTATGCTAGAAGGTTGGCTGTCCAGCCGAAGAGAGTGGAGTGTATTCTACGCAATGAACAGCTACTGCACACTTTCTAAAGCAGGGAGTGACCGTGTTAGAACTGCATTTTAGGAAGACAGTCGTCTGGCATTGCTGTGGGTGGGCTGGAGAAAGGAAAACCTACCCAAGTAGGCAATGGAGCCTACTCCAGGTTACTATTACTCTTCTAGCCAACTCGAAATAAGATACTATGTAACTAAAATGTATGTTAATAAACTTTACTATATACTGTATATACAGCCCAAAATAAAAAGAACATAAGAAAAGCCACATCTCCTCAACGCGGAGACTCCCAGAAAATGACAGGAGAGAATAATCACCTCTAGCGCTCTAACCAAGGACTCTGCGTTATTGTTTAAGATCTGCATTTTTCTCAGAAATCACACATAAAAAATTTAAAAACACTTTATACCACTTAAAAAACAGACATAAATAAAACAATGAAAGACTGACCCTCTCCAACCAAAACCTCCACCAGCAAGTGAGAGCCCACGACACAGGGAGACAGGGGTCTGGGATCGCCGTTCTGAATCTACACCAGAGTATGAGTCTTTCTTCCACTCGAAGAGCCTAGAAACCTGCCAGCTCACCTTCACAGCAATGAAATTATCCTGTGCGCCTTGATGAGTGGTGCAGGTGAAAGCAGCAGCCCTCAAGTTTACATTTCCCCCCTTTTTCTCTGTCTACTCTCAATACTGCAGCTCCCCAGGGCTCTTCAGGGATGCCCTATCCTCCTCACACCTTCCCTTTGATGTCATGGGCGTTCATGGTTTTTACTAACACACAGAGTCCTGAAATCTTTCCAGATGAGTCCCCAAGTATGCTCCTGAGCTTTGATCTCCTGTACCTACCTGCCTGCTGGCCACACTTCAAACTCAGCAGGCCTAAACTGAACTCCCCCTCTCCCACATCTACACCCCGGACCTGCTGTCCTAGATCCCGAGTTCAGTTAGACACCACTGTGTTACCCAAGCCAGAGCAGGGGTCCAGCAGTCATCCCAGGTTCCTTCATCACACTGCCTGCTGGTGTTCCCACCACCTCTGCCTCAACTCCAGCCTTCAGTATCTGCCTCCTGCAGCGTACCTGGAGGGCCCCAGCACACGTCATCTCAACCTCCAAGTCCGAGTTCCGCACTGTCAAAAACCTTCGATGGCTTCCCACCATCCGGAAGCACCCAGTACCCCAGGAGTTACCTACAAAGGCCCTGTATCGTCTGACGCCAATCCACTCTCACAGGTGCCACTCCCCACCTCAAATTCTACCATGAAAACATGGAGAGCTAAGCAATTTGAGCTGTAATACAAAAACTACTTGCAATTCTCCACTCGTAGAATGCTCTTTCCCATTTCTGTGCCTTTAAAAATGCTAAAGGTGTTGTACCTAAACACCTTCTCTTCTTACCTATTCAAAACTTGGAAAAGTCTCCCAAGGCTTCCTTCAGGCATCCTCTAAGAGAACTTCCCTGAGCTCACTGGCTGGGCCAAGTGCCATGCTACATTCCTTGGAGACACTTTCATCAAGTCACTTACTACAGTTAAAAAGATGTGTTTGCTTGTCTCTCTCAGCAGAATGAAAATCTTCAGCACACGAACTGCCTTTGCCTGCTCAGAGTTTAGTGCCAGGTTAGACAGAGCCGACATAAAGGCTAAGCCTTAGTGTCAGGACGATGCATCTAAAACCCTAACCCTGAAAGGTGAGGCTGTTAGTCCCAAACCCCACAGCACCCATTGCACTCCCATATATATGATGCGGGGTGAAATAAGAAGAAGAGATTCTGTGATAACCATTTATTGCCTGGCTTAGAGAGGTAAAGCAAGAAAATCTTAGGTAGACCTGTTCCTTAAATGCAGGGTAGAGAGCTGGAGTCCAATACGGCTTTCTCAGCCGTGTCAGAGGCCTTCCACAGTCCTCTGCAGTACCTGAATGAACCAAGCACAAAATGCACGCTCAGCGTGAAGGCTCCCTCAGGTCATTCCGCTATTCCACAGGGTCTCAAGCTGCCATCAGAATCATGACCGGGGCTTTTAAAAAACACTGATGCCCAGGCACATCCCATCAGAACCGAATCAGAATCTCTGAGAAGGGGCCTCAGCCTAGGCATGCTAATTTACAAAATCTTTTCCAGGTGCTTTAATTGTGTCCTAGGATTGAGAACATTGCTTTTCCCACCCCCGAATCTAGAGGCTCTATCGGGTGCACGTGCAGAGCCATGAGAATCCCTTTAGGTTTTCAGTCTGTGGCTGTATCAGCAAAAAAGGGATTCAAAGCTTTAGGAAAGGCTCCTAATCCTAATGTTTTAGCATTATAAACAGTTCCTCCGAGAGACCTATTGACTCCACGAGAATCTACCACCATGGGGCAGGCAATGAGAGAAATCTAGTGTGCTGGGGACCGTGTTAGGAACGCTCTTAACACTCACTCACAGTCATGAAAGTGACTCAAGGACTGTGGATGAGCTGTATCATCCAAATACATTGCTTTCAGGTTCATTTATTCACCAGTCTCTTTTATGACTACAAGTACTTTTTACTATTAACCACAGTAGCAGCATATCGTGGGTGGAATTAAAATAACTAATGTGAAAGGATGCCATATTAATCCGTATTTGGAAATTTCTCTTAAAAAAAAAAGAGGTCATTTAATACCTAGGATTAAAGAAAATCTCCTGATAGTGTAAATTAGAGATGCATTCAAACGAGTAAGTAAGGGGACTCAAAACCTGACTTGAAGACATCAAAGGAACTTTCTCCAATGAGGAGTTACAGAATTCCTAAAGTCAGCCCTGTCAATCAATTATAATAAAATTTTGCAAAATTAAAAGTAGACGATATCTGCAGCCCTCAGAAGTGGCACACTACATGCTATTTCTCCACTTCCAAAAATACGCCTGGACTTATAGTAACTGTTTACTCTGCAAGCCCCGCCAAATCAAAACAGCTATTAATTCACAACCAGGAAAGAGAACAAAAAGTTATCTTTGATCAGCAAAACACTGAACTTGTTTCTTAGTCATTAATAAAAACGGGAAGTATGTAGCTTACAAAAAGTTTTCTAATTTGTTTTATATTTCTCCATTATCGGAGGTAAGAATCTGAATAATTAACAGCACGTGAAACCGTTACACATTAGAAGGTGGTCTATGGGTAGAGAGATTAGGTACAAGGCCAAAGTTAACGCATTTGCGCTGTGTAGTTATCAGTAGTCAGTTCCATTAGGCCAGGAACTCTGTAAGAGAAATACGGTATCACAGAGCACTGGTAACTGATTTAAGGGTGGTCCTGTTTGGCTTCTTACATAATTTCACGCCCAGGTGGCTGGGATGTTAGTTTAACCACAAAGAAGCCGTTATCAGTTCTAATTACATCTGGACAAGTATCTTCAAATAAACATCATACAACCTACATCCACGTCTACCATTAGCTCGGCAAAATAACGGCTACTGAACTAAATTAAGACATTAAAGTCTTGATCCATTTAATTAGATGTTGATTCTTTGCCAACAGAAGCAGAAAAAACAGCTTGAAACTCTGAAGGTTATGAAAATGATTTGATGACCACAAAGACATTAACTTCAGAGACGATTTGGAACCTTACCAGCATGTAACCCACCACGGCGCGCAAGGACAAACTAATTTCGGCGCTGCCCTAATCAAACGACCAACTCCCTACAGACCTGCAGCCCGGGGCAGGATTTCACAGAAATCATCTAACTAGCATAAAATGAAGATTCACTGGGGTACTTTTGAAACCGAGCCATTTAGAAACGTGCTCTACACGCTGCGATGCACACAGCCAGTAGATTGTCAAAAACCAAGAGAGCCATTTGGGACCTAGGGCGTCCCGCCCCGTCTCGCTGACACTTTTCTTTCCTAGTTCTTCATAAGGGGCTACACTTTCTTGGTGGCCGAAACGGGGGAGCAGGGGCCCATGTTCGAAGGGACTCGTTGTCTTTCGGACAGATCGCAGAGTTTGGGGGACACTCGGGCCACGCTCGCGAACGCTACGCGTGTTTAAGCTAACTCGCAGGGAGAGAGCCGCCGGGGAGGGCGGCAGAAGGACAGGCGTCCCGGCGGCTCCCAGTCCGGCCCGGCTCCCAGTCTGGCCCCGAGGCGCGCAGGGGGCGCGCGCGTCCCAGCGCCGACTTTCAGCCTCCGGGTCGCACGGCGGAGGCCGGTGGGCTGGCACGCGCTCGGGGCCGGGCCGTCGCGCCCGGAAGGTGCGGGGTAGCCACGGCGTCGTCTTAGCGGCCCCTCCGGGTGAGGCCCAGGGACCGAGCACCAGGCCCCGAAGCACGCCAGGACCCGGATCCCTGCAGCCCGGGGACTGGGGAGGGGGACCCGAGAGCCTGGCCTCAGCCCTTACCATGGCGTAGGCGGCGCGTTTCTCCGTGGCCCGCGCCGGGGGCGAGGGGCGGGGCTCGTCCAGGATTTAATTTTGGCGCCAACCCCGCCCCGGGGGCGGGGCAACAGAAGGGAGGGGGTGGGAGAAAGACCGACCCTCGCCCCGAAGGCACGCAGCGACCCCTAGTGGCCTCGCAAAGAGGCTAGCAGGGGTGTGGCGGGACCTCCGTATAAAGTTTGGTTGAGCTTCCACAAATTCTAGAACATTCTTTCATTTCCTTCCCCTAGAAAACAGAGTATATTAAATAAATATTCACTCTGGAAACGGAGAAAACAAGCTTTATTATAACGATTTGAGATTTTTTGTGCATGGTAAAGATAATACACATGAATCTTGTTTCTCCTATGTTTCAAGACAGAATTAAAGTTTTATTGTAGACTAAAGCATCCAAAATACTGTGGTACGTATGTAGCTACGAACATACAAACACTTCGATGCACAGCGTTTATTCTTTTCTTTAAATAGGCAGTCAGCATTTTGATTCATAAAAGAACAATGAGAATATATC
>PVIA01007574.1:0-84276 GCA_004024845.1 Tonatia bakeri | reverse complement strand
ATGAGTAATGTATTAGTCAGTTTTTTTCTAGGTGACAAACAATCCCCAAATATCGGCAGCATCTAACAATAAGCATTTATTTATCTCTCATGAACCTCAGCATGCATTTATTTCAGTGCATGCATGGGTAGCCTTGGGTTAGCCTGCAGGGCTGCAGATCAGGTGAAGTGGAGT
This sequence comes from Tonatia bakeri, assembly GCA_004024845.1. Taxonomy (NCBI): domain Eukaryota; kingdom Metazoa; phylum Chordata; class Mammalia; order Chiroptera; family Phyllostomidae; genus Tonatia; species Tonatia bakeri. Next base: position 84,102 of record PVIA01007574.1, on the reverse strand, counting down.
CACTCCATGTGGAGGGGCAGTGCGTCATCTGTTATGGTGATGACATATGCACAAGTAAACAAGGTTAATCATTTAAGCTCATGTCAAGCCCCTGCTCATACAACATCTCCTAACATCTTATTGGCCAAAGCAATCTACAAGAAGTGAGGAAGTATACCTCACCCACCTTGAGGCCATAGCAAGGTCATGGATGTATAATACTCAAAATTACTACAGGAAGTAGAATTGGGACCAGTAGTTCAATCTACCATAAATTTTATTTTATCAGCTCTCTATTGATGTATATTTAATTTGTTTTTTACCTTTTGCTTCTTAATGGACTTTAATTCCAAGTCCAAACTCTTATTCTACCAAGGTCATGGGAGTTCACTCACCATCAGTTAGACTTGCCAAGTCTCTGTGTGGTGGCCTGGAAGCAGGATCACATGCAAGTCAAAGAGCAGACAAGCCCCTCTGATTCTCTTTTGTTGATCCCTACTGGTTAAAACGGGGCAGGGTCCAGGGCACATAGTCTTTTTAGGACCTGTGACACTATTATTTTCATGCTGCAGGACTCTGGCAAGGCTTGGATTCCGTGCTTCAAGTTCTGTTTCCAATAACATTCTTTCCACAAATGCCTTGGCATTACTTAGAGGTGGGCTACCAAGAGTGGAATCTTTTGAGACATGTTTTGCAGAAAAAATATTCCTATATACTTTGGCTCCTTTTTTTCTTTATGTCAATGGAGCACGTTAGGGAGTTTTACTGCTGCAAAAATTTCAGATACAATTGTAGAAAAAGAAGGTAAGTTACTACAATTTTCCTCTGAGTATACACATATCTATATACTGGGAAAGTTTCTCATTGTATGTGAAGAATATTGCTACACAGCCTATGTCCACCCATGCATCTACAGGATTGTACATGTCTTCATAAAAGAGAAATTGGGAGGAAGAATATAAAGAAACTGACTAAAGTATTCTGCCATAGTAACAAAAAAACTTTGGACCTTTTCAAGTACATGGACACCTTCTTAGAGTTCAAAAGATTCTTCTTCCATAACAGGTTGGGGTCATCTTTCTTCTTTTTCTAACAAGGAACATGCATTCACTGATTTATTTCTTTATTGCATCTGTATTGAGTGCTTAACTAAGTCCCAAGCACTGAGGATGCAAAGGTAAAAAAAAGCCATCTTTCCCTCAAGGAGTTCATGGGGCAGAAGTGTGGAGTGAGACTGAATAAGAAAGCAGAGGCTAGTCTCACAGAATATAAATGCACCAAGAGAAGCTTGTGCAAGGAACGAAGTTGGCATAAAGGAGGGGATGCCTAGGCAGATGGGGCAGATGATCTGGATTTTGAAAGACAAGCAGAAAATCCATCAGCAAGACAGTGGAGGTAGGGTGCCTGCGGCATTAAGGATAGAAGCGTGATTAGAGTAGAGGCTTGAAACAGCATGATATATTGAGGAACAAGTGGTAGTTAGGTTTGCCAGAGATTAAGATATGAGAAGTGTGACTGGTGGTGAAGTGAGTGTGAAAAATTAGGCATGGATTCTATTTTCAGGCTTGGAACAAGGGAATAACATGACTGATTATATTTTAAAAAGACCACTCTGGAAAGTGTGGGGGATGGATTGGGTAAGTGGGAGGCTGAGGGTTGGCAAAAGCTAGGATAAGAAATAGGAGGCTATAGTAACATTCTGATGGGAGTAGAGAGGTGTAAGGGGACTATGGATCTTAGAACAACTGAGCTTGACATATTTTAGGCAAAGCCCATGGTGTTGCTCCTCACACGTAAAGTCCTTTAGTAGCTCCTATTGCCATCGCACACTATAAACTCATCAGCTGGGTACAGAAAACCCTTCATTAAAAGGCCCTCAGCTACCCTTTCTCCTGTCTCATAGCTCCCCCAATTTTATCTTATGTTCCAGTTCTTTTCATTTCAGAGCCTTGCTAGTTAACCTGGAATAAGTTATCCATTTTTTACCTGATGTGCTTGTTCATATTTTAATCTCCAGAACATCTTGGATTCCTCACACTATTGAAGTCACCATACTGTAAACTGACTCTCTAAGTAGACAGCAAACACTTTGAAAGCAGAAACTTTTTTTTTACCTGTAAATCTCCAGCCTCGCAATAACTTAGGGCTAATTGAGTAGGCTCTCAACTAATGCTTCTGAGTGAATGAGTGAAGTGGTCCAATAATGCCTGGGACTCCTTATGTTTAAGTTCTTCCTCTACTGAGGTTGTTTTGGTACATTAGAGAAATGTGATGTTAAAACTTAAATCCGTGGAAGAGTCAGAACATGCAGCATTGCTACTAGGTCCAAATCTGAGAGGAAGCATCTGCCTCAGGTCTTGGCAGATTTCCTTGCCTCGCTCTAATCTGTTCTTTTTTCCAACAGATGTCTTATTACTGCAACCTCAAGATGATTAATAACTCAAGGGTTGGGGGAGAGAAGCATTTTTATATTTTTTTACCAGGACTTTGGACTCAAATCTTTCCACTCTCATGTGTGATAGCAATTGACGCATGAGAGTGCGTCATAGACGCATATAAAAGCCATGACGGTAAAGAGGCTGGGTGCAGACCCTGTCCACAGGCAAAGCCAGTGTCCCCAAGCTATCTGCTTGATCTCCATGGAAACCCCAGGAGGCTGCCTGACTCAGGCCCTCCCCACCTGAGCTCCCACTGTGCCTCCCAGAATATCCAACTCTTACCCAAGCCTCACCCCTCCCTCTCTCTCTCCTTCAGCCCCAGTGGTAGGAGCAGGAAGGAGGGGACATCTGTCAGGTGCTCCCTTGCCCACCAGAGGCATGCGGGCTCCCGGCTGGCCTGTCACAGAGATCTACCTGCTCTTCTCTCTGGCCTCATAGAGGCGTGCGGGTCCTGCATCACCATCCAGAGTTCTGGGAGTCCACCCGTGGCCGTTGGTGTGACCAGTTCCCAGGGAAGCATCTGTGGTGAAGGGTCCTGGCCCTTTAATGACCCCCAGCCAGGGAAGCTGGCAGAGGCCTCTGCCCACACACCCCAGAAGTCCAGGTTCTGCAAATGGACCTTGAGTGCTAGCTGCACTGATTGGGGCAGCTACTGACTTTACCGATCCATCCCGTGCTCTAGGACTAGAAAGCTAAACAGATACACAAAGTTTGGGTTTGCTTCTTTTTTTCTTCCAACTGACTTCACCTGCATGCAAGCTTGAGCTGCCACGTGGCCCAAACACAGGCTTTGAAGCGCCCCCGGCATTGCCACTGTCCAGCTGACTGACCATGGCAAGCGTGGATGGCTCTCGGTATAAGCCAACACAGTTTCTAAGTATAGACCCCAGGCAGCCCCGTGGCTGCTGGTAAGTCTCAGGATGATACCATTTGATACCCCGCCTGGCCTGTTGTGACACCAGCCACTGCCAGCTGCTGAGGGGCCAGGGCAGCCATGTGTGGGCCAGCCCACCCAACCTTCCTCTACAGAGAACAGAACCAGCAGTTTAATTATCACAGCCTGAGAGTGACCTCAGTGCCCAACTGACCCTGCTCTGTATTATCAGAAAGAGTAACTTAACGTCACCCCCTGGAGAGTATACACTGTGTCTCGAGGGGCCGGGCAGAGGTGGGAGCCAGCGCTCCCTGGGGCTCTCGCTCTGCCCCGTGTTCTCACTGCCCTACTTCTGTGCTCCAGGCTCCCTGAGGCTCACGGGAGGTAGGGTGGCTGCCGAATTGGGCTGGGCAGCCCTCCCTTCTTGGTTTCTACTTTGTATTTCTTCTTTACACAGCAGCTGGGGAGGGGTGGGCAATGATTCTCCTCAGAGCGTATAGCCTCTCTGCCTTCTTCCCTTCCCCAGGACTCCAGGGTCTGTGCCCTTGGCCTTGGGACAGCAGGCCATATTCCCTGCCCCTGAAGGCAGCTGGGAGGCTCTCGTGGGGCCTCTCAGACCTGAGAGGGTGTCAGAGCTGCTCTGCTACCTGCCGCGTTGTCAGCAGGCCTGTGAGTTCACCTGCAGCAGGTGGTTAAACTGATTGCCTAATTTGCTTTTGGTTGAGAGAGGATCCAGAAAATTTGTATGTGGATTATTCTGCTTGGAAATAACTTCTGAACTCAGACTTGGCTGTGCCTGGCCTTGTGGGCAAGTCACAACCGGTTGTGAGGGTTGGGGGTGCCGATCTGCTGAGGGGCATTACCTGAGCCACGGTAGGGTGAGATAGCGGGGCCGCTCCAGGTCCTGCGCAGTCACTAGCCCAGCCCGACTCCTATCTAGCTGGAGGCCCTGGCAGAAGCTGGCGGCCCTGCTTCCAGCACGCCTGCCTCGGGCACTCGCCCCTCTTGATCGAAAGAACTTCTGGTCCAAAGCCATTTGCAGGATTTGGAAGGCTGGGGGCTTTGCTTCTGCGATGGGGTCCCAGAGTCAGGTTGGGCACCTCACTGAGAAGGCCTGGCCGCTCTTGGTGTGTTGCCAAGGGCGCTTGCTGCTGGGCCACCATCCCTCCCCATTTGCCTACAGAAGTAAAGCTTTAGAAGTCCCTGGTCAGATGTTTAGAAGGTGTCAGATTCTTCATGCAGGGTCTCCGTGTGGGGGTCTCGGGGCTCTGTGTAGCCATGGATGCAATTGTCTGGTCTGCACAGACTTGCATCAGTTGCCACTGTGTAAAACTTTATTTTTTTAAAAGATTTTATTTATTTTAGACAGGAAGAGAGGGAGAGAAACATCAATGTGTGGTTGCCTTTTGCACGCCCCCCACTGGGGACCTGGTCTGCAACCCAGGCATGTGCCCTGGCTGGGAATTGAACCAGCGACAGTTTGGTTCTCAGGCCAGCGCTTAGTCACACCAGCCAGGGATAAACTTTTTACTTTAAAATAACAATTCAGCCCTGGCTGGGTTGCTCAGTTGGTTGGAACATCATCCCATACACCAAAGGTTTCAGGTTCGATCCTCTGTCAGGGCACATGCAGAAGGCAACCGACCTATATGTCTCTCTCTCTGCCCTCCACCCACCCCCCTTCTTCTTTCCATTTCTCTCTAAAATCAATAAACATATTCTTGGGCGAGGACTAAAATAATATCAATAAAAACATAAAAGTTCAGATTACTTTAAACCCAGAGACCTGGTGCCCCTCCCATAGTCTCCCCTCTCACCCCCGCTCTGCGCGAGGAGTGGGTTTCTGATTAGTATCACCCTTGCTGCTGCTGGATTTCTTGTTGTCCATAAAGGTAAGAGCAGTGTTTCTAGTGCATGTGTCTCCATCAAAAGGTAGATCCAGGAGGCCTCATTCCCTCTGATCTCATTTCTTTCGAAGTTCTGGCCCTGAGGCTGTCTGTTTCAGACCTCACTCTACCAGGTAACCTGCTGATTGGTGGATAGCTTCACTGACTCGAAGCTTTTATGTAGAAAGGGGTGGTCCCTCTCCCCAGCTCAGTGAATCAGCCCTGCAGGGAGGGGGAGGAGGGGCTAGAGAATGGAAGGAACAGGCAGAAACCACGGTGAGCTGAGCACCCTCATCTCTTTGACGGACAGGCAGAGTTCACTTTCCGGGGAGCGCTGCTCATCCTGGGAGAGGCGGGGGCAGCTCCAGTTTAAGTGGGACCCTGGATAGGAAGAATCAAAGGAGTTTTGGGGACGCCGTACCTGGGTTTCAGTAGGCTTGCATGAGATCTCTGAACCTCAATAAAATGGGCCTAACAGTTTGTTGGTGCTGAATCGTTTCGAATGGGGATAGTATATGAAGTACTGGGCATAACGTACTGGCAAGTGGTTTGTAATAATAATTGTAGTTATTATGTTTGAAAAACGGAAACTTGGTGTGGGTGGGGAAGAGAAGAATATAAAGAAAGAAAAATAATCCCTTGCCTCCTAGTTAGATTGGAGGTCGGATTTCTAGGCTTGTTGGTGCCCCTTGCCCTCATCTCTCCCCTTCCTCCCAAATCAGGCGGACACTGGAATCTCTTCCCGGAAACTTGCTGAGTCCTCACAGCCTTGGGAAACACAGGAGAGTTGGGGACACTCCAGGGGGAGGCGGAGGGCTGTGTTCGCACTTGTGTGAAGGCCAGTGTCGCTGTTGTTGGCGTTGGTCGGTCCCCTGACAATACTGCCAACTCATTTTTCATAGTAAAACGAGGGGAAGAGATGTCACAACTGCATTTCGATGCAGAACGTTGTTGAGGGCAAGAAAGGAAAGCACACTGACGAACAAGTTTCTGCCCTGGACCATTATCTAATCAGCCCCCTCTGCGCTGTTCTTCCTGTCATCTTCTGACACTCTTGTTTTACCATCTGGAAGGATTTCTGACGACCATGGGTTTGTCCAGCCAGTGATGAGCTTCCTGGTGCTTTTACTTGTGTGTCTGTTTCTAATTGTTGGTTTTAGTCACTCTAAACAGCTATGAGACTCTCATCAGGAGCCCTGGAGATAGAAGAATATGCAGATAAGACACAAAGGTGGGGAGGGCGGGGCATGGGCAGACTCCGGGGTCACACCCCAGACCTCAGCTGTGGCTCCCTCCCCTGGCATCACAAAGCCCCCAGATTTTCGCCCCAGTGACTCACAGCCAGTATCTTCGTCAGGTTCAGTTTTGACACTTGAGTCTAAGCTGTACAGCAGATTGGATAGACTGACAGTAACATTATTCTTTTAAAATAAAATTAGACACAGCTTGCTAAGATCAATGATAACCAGCTTAGATTCTCAAGAACTCTGAGCTTCATATGAATCATTTGATGTGGGATATCTGGCCTTCTCTGTTATAGAAAACCTGGAAAATACAGAAAGGGGCCAAAGAAGAAGAAGAAAAAAAAAAAACAACAGATCCCACCAGTGGTCCTGTAACTCTTGGAGCTGTCTCTCTGCTGGGCCGCAGCTCACTGCGGTGCAATGACTGTTGCCATGCAGTCACTCCACAAGCCACCTGGGGCCAGAGACCTGCCCCATTGTTCTGTGTGTCTGCTTTAGGTGCTGCCAGTGGAAACTGGGGCTCTTTCACGGGGTCACAAGCAAAGCACTTCAGGAGACTCACACATGGCAGAATGAGGTCTGGTGGTAAGGTTTATTTGGGTGGAAATAGAAGGCTGCTCTGGGTGTCCAGTATCTTATCTTTGTTTATCCCACCATGGAAAAAGTCCAATTTTGTCTTCGTCAGGGCCAGAAATAGGGCCAGTGTCCAGAGATTCTGTGCTGTATTAGAGCTTAGTCCTTTGGAGTTCCTGTGCTCTGCCATAGGCCCCAGATGGCATTCAGACCCACGGGACTGCTACAAAATTCTGCAAGGCATGGGGTAATAGGCATGTGTTAGAGAGGGAGGGGGAGGGAGGGGGAGAGAGAGAAAAGGGGCTTCTTCCTTAAGGTTGTTTTATTTATTTGGGCTTGGGACATACCTGGTGCTTTTTCAAAATGACCAATCAAATTTCCCAAGTTTTGTGGGCTTCTGAAGGGTCTACCTCCTAACCAATCTGTTCTTTTTCCGGGCTAGACTGACGGGGCCTCTAAGTTGCCATTTTGGCTCCTCCTGTGCATGTGCTCACCTCCTGCGTTATTGTTCTATCCCTCCATCCTCCCTACCTGCCCCCACCCCGCCCCAGTAATCTGCAGGGAAGGGGCCAGTGTTTCCCTGGGGAGTGTGTGAAGCTGTAGCTTTCTGGTGAAGCAAGCAGGTTTATGCTCCCTAGTTGATTATGCTTAGTCATGCCTGATCCCCTTTGCCCACCCCCATATTAATAACTAGCTAACTAACTACCTGTGCAAACACAGGCTTGGTATCACATGTGGCTCAGAGTAATCAGAACCAGAGGGGTTTCTTCTCTCTTTGATGAGGGAAAAGAGCACAAGCTTTGAAGTCAGTTAGGCCTCAATTCAAATAATCACTCTGTATTAGTTTTCTGTGTAACAAGTAACCACAAACTTAGTGGCTTAAAACCCCATCTATGAGCGTACAGTTCTGTAGGAGGAAGGCCAGATGGTGGAGTCCAGGTGGGCTCAGCTGGCTTCCTGCTGAGGGGCTCAGTGAGCTGAAGCCCAGGTGTCCGCCAGGCTGGCCTCTCACCTGGAAGCTTTGGGAAGAAGCCATGCCTAAGGGCACTCGGGTTGTTGGCAGAACCCAGTTCCTGGCAGCCACAGGTGTGAGGTTCCCCTCTCCTTGCAGGTCACTGGGGGGACACTGTCTCCCAGAGCCTTTTGGGAATAAGAGAACCCACATTCCTTTTCATGTGGCCTCCCCATCTTCCGAGGCTCAGTCTGCGCGTGCCCTTTTCAGGTTTCTAGTCTCTCGTGCCCTCTCTGCTGCCTGGGACCCTCGAAGGTTTTGACTGAGAATTAGATAAAGCAAGGCGGTGAGTTCCCATGCAGTGCTTGTTGGGGGTCAGTTCTTTCTCATTTGTTTCTCACGGAGCCAGCGTTACTTGGAATCTTGTCTGACTCTGGTACTGGGCAGCAGGGTTGGAGAGGGCCGTCTTCGTCTCAAGCACTTGTCATTTTAAAAGTTGTCACGAATCGTCATTTTTCTGGGTCGAGGAATAAAAGGAAAGAAGAGTGGCAGTATGCCCTGATCAAAGCTCCTCAGACTTTCTCATCCCTTCCCCCACCCCTCACCCAAAGCGCAGGCCGCTGTACTTCAGCTGCTGTCTCCGGGAGGGAGCGTTTGGGGGTGGGGTGAGAGCTGGCTGCCTGAGCCTTCCGACAAGTGTGGCCTCAGGTCGGAGGCGGGCCCACCGGCAGCTGGCCCCTGCCACTCAGCAGGGAGGCCGGCCCTGGCCAGGGGGAGCGTGAAGAGGGCGTGGGGGCGCCTGAGTGCTCACGGGCTCTCTGCCTGTCCCTCTGTGCTTCCTCAGGAGATCCTCCGAGAGCTCACGCTGGATGCCCTGCTGGACATGAACGAGGCCAAGGCGAAGGAGACGCTGCAGCGCTGCGGGGCCAGCACCGAGGAGTGCGGCCGCCTGCAGTACGCCCTCACCTGCCTGCGGAAGGTGACAGGCCTGGGTAGGTTGGGCCTGCCTCCCCAGCCCTGAGGCCAGCCCCATCAGCTCCCTCTCCCTGCACCTCGGCCTAGACACCGGCCTTCCCTCCCCAGGCCTAGCCCCGCTCCCTGGGGGCCACGGTCTTTGCTGAGGTAGATGGTGGGGGTGGGGGACAGGCGTGGCCCAGGGTGCCTGGGGTAGCTTGGAAAGGTCAGAGTAGACATTCAGAAAGTGTGTGATGGACCTGACCCGAGACAGAGGCTCTCCCCAAGTCAGAGGGCTTGGACCTGGACTGGTCTGGCCAGTACTAACCCAAGGACACTTTAGCCATTGTTAGAAACCCCAGGCTGGTCTGCTGGTCTGCTGGGTGGGCCCTGTACTGTTTCCCCTCTTTGGAGCAGATTTGTTAGGTCATGAACCCTCCAGCAGCTTCCTTGCCTTCCAGCCCCACTCCCCACCCCAGGCCACACCCGGTCCTCTCCCCACCTCCTGTCCTTGTTGGCTGGGCTGCTGGGCTGCGTGCTCACCAGGCACATGCCCCCGAGGTGAGCCCTGCCTGAGCGCAGCAGGATTCAAGGAGCCGCAGCGTTTCAGCCCCGGGTGTGTGCATGGCCGCCCGCAGGCGAAGGGTGCGATCCTGGGTTAGATGAGCTCCTGGGAGTTATTTGCTGGCGTCCTGAATCTTGCCTGGGAAACAGCTTCCAATACCCTGACTGAATGCTTCCTCTACCACCCATACAGACAAGGCTTTGAAGTGAGCCCAGTGAGTAGAATTAGCCCTGTTTTTTAATCATCCGAGTCACCCGTCTTTATCTCTGGCCGCCAGAGGCTTAAAGAAGGCACCAAGGTTTATATTCTGCTCGATTTTTTTTCTCAGGGAGGGTTGGGCTTAATTTCTTCCCCAGCCCCATTGTACCAAGTCCTCCCGTGGACACAGTCGCTGTGGGACATGCCAGGCCTCCCGACAGGTGCTAAGGACTAAACGTGGCAGAGGCGTGGCCAACATTCTGGTCCCCATACTTTACAGAGGAGGAGCCCAAGCCCAGAGAGGGGAGGCCGAGGACGTGCATACACGCACACACACACATGCACACACACACTCGCACACACACACTCTCTCTCTCTCACACACACACAGAGTGGCTGGTGGCAGAGAGGGGATTTAAGCCTCAGTCTTTGATGGTGGTTGGTTTGTTCCCATGTTGTGGAAATTTGAAAGTACTTGCCATCCAAGTAGAATCTTGGAGTAACGTGTAACCCCTCCCTTCATTGTGGCTGAGTTGTGAGGACTGTGGAGGAACCAGCTGTCTCGTGGTAGCGACTCATCCGTGGTAGGAAGGCTGCTGTCTGCCCGTCGTGGGTGCCAGGACAGGGAGGTCACTAACTTAGAAGCACTGATTCATTAAGCCAGGCACTTGACACTCGTGTGACGACACCCCTTTAAGAGGTGGTGGTAAGCTCCTTTAATAGCTGGCGCATCGGACAACATTGGGCCGTCATCTGGGTCCCCATGCTGGCACGTATCAGGGCTGGGCTTGGCTGGAGGAGGCCCCTCCGGACAGAGTCTTTTCCAGGTCCTCTCTCATTCAGTCTCAGCTTGTGGTGTCCTCACATCCCCACCCGAGTGGGACTGCCCAGTGGTGGCCATACTTGAAGGGCACTGCGGACTGGGTGGGCACTAGCGTTCACCCGTCTCTCAGACCACGCAAGCAGGGTCTTCACTGCGCGCAGCCAGGCTTGGTGAGAGCAGCCTAGTTTCAGCCTAGCTCAGCCATGTACAGCCCGAAGGAGCTGGGTCACTGATTTAACCCCACGTGCCTCGGTTCCCTCATCTGTGAAATGGAGGTAATGACAGCACCTTTCTCTTAGGGTTGTTGCAAGGATGAAGTTAGTTACGGTCAAGTGCTCAGAACAGAACCTGTGACAATGCATCAGGTGTTCTTTTCAGCATTAGGCTGTCATGTGATGAGAAATGTGCAAGTTACCTCCCTGGTGGTCTCTGGCGTTAAAGGGGAGTGAAGGGAGCTTCTCTGTGCCCGGGGCTGGCGAACAGGGGCCGTCACGCCGGCTGGCGCTCCCTGTTCACCCACAGCGCTCACCACTAATCAGTCCCCAGGCTGTTCCCACTGCACGACTCCAGGGTCTTTCTCTGGGGCCACTGCTCACTGACCGGTGCTCATGTGCACAGGAGGCTGTCCCCGCTAAGCTGGCTCCTGGCGTTGGTCGTAGCCAGTAGGCAATTTGGAGAACCTGGGGCGTGTTCCCTTGGTGGCAGACTTACCCACGGATTCACGAGACTCATTCTTTCATCCCCTGACCCAGAGACATGTCAGTGCCACCTGTAGATTCGTGTGTGGGTGAAACTGTAAGCCATGGCAGCAGTTCCAATGGAGCAAGCCCCAGGGGCACGCAGACCGAGTAACGCGTGCTGTCAGGTTGGTTCGTGAAGAGAGTCATCGTGCAGTGAAGTAGGAGGAAGGGCACTAGAGGAGGGGGTGGGACGCACAAAGAAACCCTCAGAGGGGTGCAGGTTAATCTCTCTCCACCGTACCTGATGCGTGGCTGGGTGGGCAGGACTCCCTCTGGTGACAGAGCGCTCATGGCCTCCCGAGGCCGTGCCATTGTAGGTTACTCAAAACTGACACCCTCGAGGGAGGAGGCCAGCGCTGTGGTCGCGACAGCGGGCTCAGCTGCCATCCCACCACTTGCTCGGCTGGCTGACCTCAGCAGTGCTGGTGGCCTCCCTGGGCCTCGGCGCCCGTGCGTGCTGAGAGGATGCAGGGAGACAGGGTGCAGGGCACTCAGCAGGATTCCAGGGTAGAAGCTCATTTTGTCTTGAGTCACAGTCTACCGTCCTGTACTGTGTCCTCATTAATAAGCATGAGGAGGGAGGGGGTGTCTTCTTCCCCACAAAAGGGTCTCTAGATGGGGTCCTTGCTCTCTGCCCCAACGCCATCTCCTGTAAGGATAAAACTAAAGTCCTTAGCAAGACATCCAGGGTTCCTCCGGAGCTGGCCTTCCAACTTCATCTCTTACACCTGCCTGTCTCGTCCTCCCCTCTCATGGCGCAGGGAACTCTCAGTGGTTACCGGAAGGTGCTGTGTGTTCCCTGCCTTTGCCCATGCAGTTCCCTCTGCCTGGTACACCTCCTCTGGGAAGCCCTCTGACCCCCTGGCTAGTTAGGGTCCTCCCCCCGTGTGCTCCCCCATCCCCATCCATCTCTATGTCAGCACCCAACTCACCATGCTGAGTGTGTCGCCCGCACTAGACTGTACAGGCTCAGTGGGTGTGTCTCTTTATGCCTTAATACCCGGTGTCCAGCATGTGCTTGAATGAATGGGCAGATTGTGCCACTGAGTTGGAACCCTACAGAGCCTTGAGGCCTCGGGGCCTCAGGCGAGGGTCACTGTGGGGGCAGCTGGAAGTCGTTCACCAGCTCCTCTCGGAAGTCAGTAGCTACTGATTCCTTTCTAGCCAGATCTCTTTTCTAGCAAATTCCCAGGGCAATTTACTGTCCGAAGGTTGGTGCAGCCCCTTTTCCTGAAATTTGAGTTTTCTCAAAGTGGGGTGTATACACCCCAGCTTCTTTCCTAACTCTCAAAAGGTCAGTCACCACTTCCCTCTCTGAAGGTGCCTACTTCGGGGCTGACTGTGCTGGCTTGCTCCCCACAGGCCTGCCAGCAGGAGCCCTGCACAAGCAAGTCCCCCCTGGACCTCATTTTTCCCTCTGTAAAACGGGGACAGTGATATCTACGCCGGTAGTCTCACGGTCAGCTAGGAAAGGTGGAAGAAAATGCAGGAGAGTCCCTTATACACCAGGTAAAGCATGGTAGTTGAAGCCTTCCGCTGAGGAACTGTGCGACCTGAAACAAGGTGTTTGACCGCCTGGGGGGCCCTGGCCCCCTCATTGTGAATCCCTCTAGCCCCAGCCTTCTGTGATGCCCTTCTTGGCCCACAGGAGGGGAACACAAGGAGGACTCGGGCTGGAGTTCGGTGGACGCCCGGCGGGAAAGTGGCTCAGGGCCTGCGGCGGATACCCTCTCACCGGCCTGCCTGCCCTGGGCCCCGGGGAGCTCCCAACTGGGCAGGATGGGCAGCAATGCCCAGGGCCCACGCTCCATCTCTGTGTCGGCCCTGCCCACCTCGGACTTCCCAACCCCTGGCCCCAGTGAGGGCCTCACGGACACCTGTATCCCCCTGCACGCCAGTGGCCGGCTGACCCCCCGTGCCCTGCATAGCTTCATCACCCCCCCGACAACGCCCCAGCTGCGCCGGCACACCAAGCTGAAGCCGCCAAGGACGCCGCCCCCGCCCAGCCGCAAGGTCTTTCAGCTGCTGCCCAGCTTCCCCACGCTCACCCGGAGCAAGTCCCACGAGTCTCAGCTGGGGAACCGCATTGACGAGGTCTCCGCACTGAGGTAAGCAAGGGTTCCTGCCAGACGGATGCCGAGGTGGTCATCCACGGAAAGATCTAACTATGGTTTTCTCGTTGTGAAGGTGACATAGACTCAAATTTAAAAGGACATAAAATTGACTAATACATAAGTATGCACAGTACACAGTGAGAGGCACCCCACCCCTCAGCTCACTCCCCAGGCTACCCTAAGGCTACTCCTTCAGGCTGAGTTCTGCCAGGTTCCTTGCAAGTGTGTGTGTGTGCACTGTGTGGAACGATGCCCTGTACCAGTCAGGAGAGACTGGGTTCCGATGCAGCGGCAAAGGTGCTGGAGTGCTGGACCCCGAGCACTCCTCCTCTCCCCGCATAGACGCGTGACCTGGGCAGACTCAGAGCCCCTCTTCCTTCAGCTGTGCAGTGGGGGTGCTGGTGAGGCTCAGAGAAGCTGATGTATCGCCCACATAGCTGTAGCTTCAGTGCCCTCTTGAGGGGGGCACTTCCAGCCCTTCCCCTAGAGGCAATGCCCCCACATTCCCTCAGCCACCCTAGCCCACACCCCAGGGGCGCGTAGCTCTCCCTGAGCAGCTCGCCCCCCTCCCAAGGGATGGTGTTCTCGGGACCTGCCCCGGCCCGCACAGTGACCTAATCCCCTCTCTCTCTCTCTCTCTTTTGTCTTCTCCAGGTTTGGTAAGAGTGATTCATTTTTGTCCCCTCTGCCTCCGGGAGCTGTGTTGCCATCCCTGTCGGGTGGATTTCTTTGACCCTCTCCGAGTGCACTTGGCCTTTCCATAGTCCAGCAGTGGAGGTGCCGGGAACTACCTCCAGCAGTAACTCTAGGACAGATGCCCTCCGAGGGGCGAGGTGACCTCAGCCCAGCCAGCAGCTGCTCTTTGTGTGCAGTGGCCTCGAGTGTCATGGTCTATGGGCAGTCCCCCGAGGCAGGCCCTCTTTGCACCTTGCTCTCCCGCAAGGTGACCTCTGGCAGGGAGTGTTTACCTGCCAGGCTGCCGTGGGAACCCCGCTCTCCTGAGAGGGAGGCACCACCTGTCCTGTGCAGGTGGACAGTGGCCATCTGCAGCCCCCAGCTGACTTCTCACAACCCACCCCTTCAGGAGAGGGATGTCCTTCGAGGTAGGAATGCCGATCACCTCTGAACAAGGCCCTGAGAGAGTCGACCCCTGGGAGGAGAGGTGGGAACTAGGCAGCCTTGACCTCCTTCCCACCCATCCACCTCCAGGCCAGGAGCAGCCCTGCATGTGGTGGCTGAGCCGTGGGCCTTCTCTCTCTGCAGCGGGAAGCAGCGTGCCTCTGGCCTGCTTTCAGTTGTCCCAGTGGAGATGCAGAGATCTCTGGGTTTTGCCCGAGCAAAATAGCAGTCTCTTTTGGTCCTGTCCTGAGCTGGCTAAGCAGAGTGATGAGGAGGGGCAGGCACTGACTTTGCCAAAATGGAGCTGGCTGCAGGACCACCAGGGAGGCATAGGGAGGGGAGGGAGGGAGGCTGCCCTTCCCTCTCCCAGGGTGCAGGTGGAACTTCAGGGCCTCGGAGAGGAGAGCCCAGCATCTGCGTCCCCAGGGCAGCCTGGCCCGTGACTCTCCCGGGTGCTGCGGTAATGCAGGGCCCAGACCAGTGAGGCTGCTTCTGCCGCCTACCAGGAGGGTGGACAGGGCCTTCAGGGCTTTGTCCAGTGAGGGACAGTCGGCGCCTGGCACAGGTGCCCTCACCTCCCCGTGTCCTGTGCCCATGGCACCCTGCACGTCAGTCACAAGTTGCGGTCAGAGAGAGAAGATTGGAATCTCTCGTTCCGTGGCCAGTCTCTCGGGCTGGCAGCCTAACCCCTTTTAGGCCCATGTGCTTTGACGGCAGTGGCTGTTGACTGGGGTGAACCCCTGGAGGGCCTTAGGACAAGTCAGCCCCATGGCAGATGTGCTGGAGAGAGCTGTGGGCTCCTGGTCATCGGCAGGGCAACACAGGCCTTTTGGTCCCGATCAAACTCCCCTTGGTGTGGGAGGAGTCAGCAGCTCCCGCGTGCCCTTCTCCTTGTGGTTGGGTATGTGGTCCTTGGCCCCCAGGGAGCCAGCACTTAATGAGCCCCAGCTGTGGGCCAGGCCAGGACTCAGGGACCCGAGAGGGTGTGTTGGCCTTCTAGGGGCAGTGGGGGCAGGGCTGCTGACTCACAGGCCATGAGATGACCACACATTCCTCAAGCACTGTGTTCCTGATCTTTCTGAGTCACGGGTTTCTGATAATTGGATGAAAGTTTAGATCCTCTTTCCAAGGAAAAGTGTACAGCTGTCTGCTTACCAGTCCAGAGAGTTCCCAGACCCACCCATGGGCTCAGCCAAGAACCCCTGTCCATGAGGAGACAGGCAGTGCCGAGGGTGGGGGGGGGGCAGTTGGAAGTGTGGGCTGTCGGGAGATGGGGGGACTGCTTTCAGCTAGTCCTCCACACCAGCCTGTGATGCTACAGACACTGGGGATGCCGGTTCTCGGGGGACACCAGGGTTGGGAGGGGAGCCCAGGGTGTCCGCTAAGGAGGCAGGCAGAAGGGGCATCTCAAAGCCTGTGGCCTGAGACTTCCCCAAAGACTGAAACTGAGTGCCAGGTGTGGCAGGCCCTGGGAGCACGGGAAAGCCTCACTCGTCATCGCTCTGCCTGCCACGGTCTGCAGCAGTTGCCCTCAGCAACGCCATTAGGGCTGGGGAGGTACTGAGTGTGCTACACGGCTGACCAGCCTCAAGCCCCCTGCCAAGGTCAGAACACTTCCCCCCACCTAGCACGAGGGGACCAGAATCAAGCCCTCGCACCCTGGTGAGCTGCGGGTGCGTCCACAAGAGAGTGCCTGGGCCAGGGGGTGGGGGGGCCTCTGCCCTCACACACGCTGCCTTCTGCCTCTCAAGCCAGCCTCCCCCGCAGCCAGAGACTGCGAGCGGATGGGAGGGTGACTGCGAGCTCCACCCGGTCCAGCCTGCCCTGCCCCTGCACTGGTATATGCAGCTCAGGGGCGTTTCCCTGCCCTTCAGCACATCTTCTTGCCATCCAGCCTGTGTTCTGGGACAGAGAAGGTCACGGGCACAGGCTGTCCCTGCAGGGCTTCCTCAGCCTGCTGACTTGGCCCCTCTCCCTGCAGATCTCCCACACGGATCCCCACAGATGGTACGGAGGGACATCGGGCTCTCGGTGACACACAGGTAGGCCCAGCCAGGCAGGGACGGACAGGGCGGGGAGTGGGCATGGCTGGGCTGGGACCCACTTGTGCCGGGGTCATGCTTCATCGCAGTGGGGTCTGTCCTGGCCCCTGTTTCTCAGGACTCTCTGCCTCTCTTTGTCTCCGTCTCCTCTGTGGAGGACACAGCCCCGCACCCCTCGGGAACCCCTGCCTGTTGCCTGCAGCCACGTGGACTTGGGCCCACCCCTGCACCTCCTTGGGTCTCTTCCTCAGTCTGCTGAGGGAAAACCCAGGTCCCAGGAGAAACAGGGTCACGGTCTCGGGGAGGGGAAGCCAGCTTCTGAGTCCAGCTTGATGTCACCTGGGTCCTAAAACTGTTCACATCAGCACCCGTTGAGCTTGTTGAAACTCCAGACTCCCAAGCCCCCTCCCTGACGTTCTAGACCCGATGTCTGGGTTTCTGGCGCCTGTGCACCTTGGGGAGGGCTGATGTGGGCCCGACGACCAGCAGCAGGACAGGGCCGAGAGCAGGGCCTTTCGGAGTCAGGACCCTCCGCCACGAGCCGTGCACCCGTGGTCAGTGACCTCTCTGAGCCTCGGTTTCCCCCTCTGCACACGGGCCTTCCTTCGCGTCTTGTCAAGTGGATAAGGTGGGGTGGTGTGCGTCTGGGCCTCACGTGTCCAGCCGTGGGGAGCACTTGGTGTCTCCCCTTGGCTGTGGCCCAAGAGAAGCCAACATTGCCTGGGGGACACCGCAGGGTCAGCAGGTCTCTTCGTTTCTTCCTTGTCGAGGCTGCACCCGGTTCCCCAGGAGTTGAGGCTGCAACCATTTGCCCCCAAGTCCATCCCAGACTGCCGTCCCTTCCACCTGCGGCTCCCCGGGCAGGGCACAGCACCCCTGCTCTGTTGTCCGGCCTCGCCAGGCCACCTCGCCCTGACCCTGCCAGGTTCTGGGCTTGGGTAGGTACTGTCACTGTCGTGCCCTGTTGGTGTTTCAAAGTCCTGACCCCGGCCCCTTTCGATGACAAGGTCTGACAGTTCTTGATTTAATCACGGGGGACAAACTGTGCCATGACCCTCCCCTGGCCTCGGGGCTTTTACCCCACCTCCACCCACCGCAGGTCCAGGCCCAGGGTCATCAGATGCCCTGAGCTGCTCCTCTTCCCCTTGTGTTGGACCGAGAGGAGAAGAAAACCCAGAGGGAGAGAGAGGGCAGATCCCGGGGAGGCAGGATCAGGGCTGCTTTTTAAGCAGCACCGGCTCCAGGGAGGTGGGTGCCTTTGTCCATGCCACCAGGAGCTCTGTCTCAGCTGGTGGAGACAGTAACACACACCTCCTCCACAGCGCAGACATTCCACATTCACAGGGCACACGTGTGATCCCCCATGCCACTATGGGGTGAGCGTGTGGGCCTGTTCGCAGAGGCTCCAAGGCATATGCCACAGACAGTGGTTGGGAGGTTCCGACCCGGCGTCTGACCTGCAGCCACGCTCTGCCCCTCCCACGCTACCTGGTGGTCTCTCGCAGACAGGAGCCATGCAGCCCTGAGTTCAGAGACTGGGGGTCCAGCCCCCACTGCCCAGCACCCCAGCTCTGTGACCTCGGGAGAGTCACGTAGCCTCTCTGAACCTGCGTCTTTGCCTGTACACTACACATCCCGGAGCTTCCTGGGTCCCGGGGGTTGCGGCGGCAAGAGCTGAGCGAGCCAGTGCTGATGGACGGGCTGCAAGCCGCTGCTCGAGTGCTGCTGCCGCTCGCCCTGCGCTACTGGGGCGCGCTGTGCTCTCCAAGCCCTCTCCTTCCAGCTGCCCGCAGGCCTCGCCGCCCTGTAAACTGGCTTCGGGCTTTTTCTCTGCAGGATGCTGCCCACTCCGCCCCCATCCTTCCTTCCAGTGTACCTCGTGCTTTTCAATTGTAAAATTTTAATTTTGTTTGGATTGACGTATATTCAAGCATTGAAAATCCAATAGGTATAAAGATACATATATGCAGACAAGCCCCCCCTTGCCCGTGTGCCCCGCAGTGGAGTTGGCGGTTTCTCGTGTCCCCTAGAGGTGTTTGCACACGAGCAAGCACGCGTGTCGGTGCTCCCGCCTCCTTTTTCACGTCCACACGAGTGCTGCACACACACGCTGCCCCGTGCTGCAGTTGTTTTCCTTTTTAAACTGAGGTGTGATTTACACAGCGCTAAGCACACAAATGAGTTTTTACGCACGTGTACACACCCACGTACACCGCCTGGATGAGCACTCAGCGCTCCAGCCCCCAGAAAGTTGTCTTTGGCCCTTCCCAGGTGACGGCGCTACCTCCCAGAAGTTACCGCCTGTCATGGTAGTTGACTGTCTGGCACTTGAGCTCCACGGGAATGGAGTCATACAGTATTATACCTTACCTTTTTCACGGGTAATGCAGTTATGGAGATCATGCCGTATCTGCACAAAAGGAGCATTCCGGTTTTCTGTCCTGTCTGTCTGGTGCTCGGTTTCGTGGAGGGACTGGACTCCCTGTAGTCCTCCACCGATTCACCCGAATAGCGGGGGTAGCTTTGAGTCTCCCATCGCTGCAAACACGCTGCACTGAGTGACCTTGTCTGCGCACCGTGTGACATCTGTGGGAGTGTCTGTTGGACCACTTCCTGAGCCTGGGGCCGCTGGGTCAGAGGGTCTGCACACTGGGCCTTTTGGCTGCTGTTGCCAAGTTGCCTGCCAACCAGCCGGCATCGGCAACCACACCAACTCTGGGATTTTGACAATGAGGACTTTGTGGCTGGGAATTCTGAATGCCAGGCAGGAGGCAGTGGCCCCGGGCTGTCCCTGACCTTCTAGGGAGAGGGTGCCTGGGGCTCTGGGTTAGAATGAAGACTCCTGGTTTCCCCAGGCTGTACGGGGACCCTTCTCCATCCAGGCCGTACGGGGACCCTTCTCCATCCAGGCCCTGGTCTCCTGGCCCACGTGTGCACCTCTGTGTGTCTACCCCTGCAGGTTTTCCACCAAGTCCTGGCTGTCGCAGGTCTGCCACGTGTGCCAGAAGAGCATGATGTTCGGAGTGAAGTGCAAGCACTGCAGGTAAGGGGTGGATGTGGGAGGGGCTCAAGGGGGTGGCAGACCTCAGACTTGTGCCCTTGGTTGTTGGCCTTAGGGCAAGTGAGCATTCGAAGGGTTCTCCTAAACCCAGATTCACAATCCCATTCAGCACCCCGGGAGTGATCAGCCCACTCTAGGGGATTAAGGAAGCATCGAGCAAGGCACTCCCAGAAGAAGGGACTATTTGAGGTGGGCTTTGCAGTATGAACAGAAGTTGGCCAGGTGGACCAAGGAGGAGAGTGAACCCCAGGCCAAGGGGGTGTCTTGCACAAAGGCTGAGGGGAGTGGGAGGACTGTTCGGGAAGCCCTAAGGAGTTCTGAAATTAGCCTCGTATTTCAGCACACAAGGGAGGGGAAACAGGCAGTGGTAGAACGAGGGGTGGCTCGTGGTGCTCACAGAAGGAAAGGATGCAGATTCCGTACAAATCCGACTCTTCACACCACTGTGGTTTCTGGAAGGAGAGAAGGACAAGGGCTGGGAACAGTGTGGTGTGAGCAGGGTCTGCCCCCTGCTTTCTAGCTGCCCTCACCTTATGGAGGGTGAACCTGGACTCTGCTCCCGCCCACCTGGCCCCGACATTGCTGTGCGACCTGGGGTGAGGTGTCTGCCCTCTCTGGGCTGCATTTTTATCATAGATATATCTCGGAGGTCGCTTCCAGGTTTACACCCATCAGAATCGCTCCAAGAATCTGAGCTAGTAGGTGTAAAAGCATTTGGGCCCCCACGAGGCTGCAGGTGACGGGTCTCATCCACAGTGATCCACTGTCTGGTGGATACATGTTTTCCTGACGACTCTGATCACAGAGGAGATGCCAGACCTTTCTCTCCAGTCTTGGTCTGTTGTGGCTCCTGGCTGTTGAGCTTTAAACTAGGATCACATTCTCCCTTTCAAGTCCACCTTTTAGGTGGGGTGGGCGACTGCTCAGCCCAGCACTGCGGCTGCAGTGTGAGGTTGGTAGGGCCCCAACTGGGTGCCCACTTGATCGGTGAGAACCCCGAGACACAGGACAGCAGGCAGGCCCCAAACGAGAACCCAGCCCTTCCCACTGCTGGCCCAGCCCCGCTGACCCTCCAGCCACAGGGGCCACCCCTGCACCCCTGGGAAATCTTCAGGCGGAGCAGACCTTCTCCTTCTAATGCACGTTACTTCGTAAGTTCAGGCTCCTCCGGAGCCTTCTGAACGAGGGTGGGGGGTCTTCTCTCCTTCAGAAAAGAGAGACAGATGGGGACCCGCACGTGACAAGTTAAAGCGGGTACAGTCCAGCCTGCTTTGCGCTGAGGGCCGAGCAGGCAGCAGCTGAGCGTGGTGACGCCCCCAGATGGCGGCTGCCAGCACTGTTGCCTGCGCGACTCTGTGTTTGTGAGCCGGTGTTTGTCGAGAAATCGAGGAATCGGTGCAAGGCGAGGGGGTCAGGGGCGCGTTGCCAGACCACGGAGCAGCGCCCCCTGTCGCAGCGCCCCCTGTCGGCGCGCCAGGCCCCGCCCTCCGAGCGCTGAGCCCCGCCTCCCCCCCCCCCCCTGCAGGTTGAAGTGCCACAACAAGTGCACGAAGGAGGCCCCCGCCTGCCGGATCTCCTTCCTTCCAAGTGAGTCTCGGCCCTTTCTCTCCCCGGCTTCTGCGTTTGCGGTGGGTGCTTCTTTGGCTCAATCTGGTCGCTGCTGATGGTTCCCCCCTCTTCAGTAGCCAGGATTCGGAGGACAGAATCTGTCCCTTCGGACATCAACAACCCGGTGGACAGAGCGGCTGAACCCCACTTTGGAACCCTCCCCAAAGCACTGACAAAGAAGGTAGGTTGGGTGAGGGCCCAGGGGTCTGTTGCTTCTGCCAGGAGAAGCCCACCTGGGGGCCTCCCTGCAGAGCCCCAGACGTGGAGGTCCAGCGTGACGACACAGTGCAGGCCTGCGGCCCAGCGAGGCCTCCGGGGAGCCTGTCCTCAGCCATTTAACAGACTTCACACTTAGAGTTACGTGCGGTAACGCCGCTCCCTTCCTTCGTCAGCTAATGTTTCTCTGACTGGGAGCCAGGAACTCTTTCCACTGGTGCTTCCGCTGACCCTCAGAATAGTTCTAAAAGGCACATCCTGACCTTACTTCCATTCCACAGACGAGGAAACAGCGCCAGTCCCCCAGGAGTGAGAGGCAGGCCCAGACCCTGAGTCGCGCCTTAGCCCCTGCGTGGCTCTCGGGCCTTCAGAAGTGACACGGGCAAGTGCGCTTCTTCCTGCAGCCTGGGTGGGGCCTCTCCACGAGTGCGGACAGACGTCTCCGCAGCCAGACAGGTTCTCGAAGGCCCGCGTGCCCCACCGAGGGTCCGCAGGCCTGTCGTGGACCCCCGTGCACAGCAGTGCGTGGTATCTGTGAGGTTCCCATGCTGGTGGCTTCTGGCAGCCACCCACCGCTGTCCTGGTGCCACTGAGTTGATGGCCTCCCCCAGGCCACTGTGGGTCTGCCTGTGCTTTTCAAGCATGTTATGTCCCAGCCCCAGACCAGGGCTTAGCGTGTTCTTGCCTCCTGCCTGAGGGGCCCGGTGACTGCCTGCTGCATGGCTGGGCCAGCCTGGGGGGAGGTTTGGGCAGAGGGAAGGGAGGACATGAAGTGATGCAGCATGGGGGGCTGCTTGGGGAGAGTGCAGGGTCCCCTGTTACTGTCACACCAAGGTGGCCCACTGCTCCAGACCTGCCTCTTGGCCGGTGTCCCATCTCCCCCCCATGATGGCGTTCCCACCAGGAGCAGCAAGGGGTGGAAGGATGATAGGCTCCACCGTCCTGGGTTCGAGTTCTGACTATTCCCCTTCATTCTGTGACTTTGAGAGGATTCCTTTCCCTCTCTGAGCCTCGGTTCTCCTATTTTGTAAAGTGGAGATACTCTGCACACACAGGGGGTTGCAGGGTAACGACATAACATTGGTGGACTCCCCGGTCAGGAGCCGTGCCCCCGGTCACCTGTGTCTGGCTTCCCGCCTGTCACAGGTGGGCGCAGTTCCTCTGTGTCACGCCAGGCCCCCAGGTCTGCCATGCCCCGTCGTGCCAGCCCTGTTTCTGCACCTGCCCTCCCCTCCCAGCTGTGCCAAGTGCACCCCCGTCCTCACACACCCTTCACTCACCGCACTCCCATTCACACCCTGGCACGTGCATTCGCATTTCTACCCACCCGGACACCCACCCCTCTCTCACCCTCCTGTCAGTTCTCAGAACCCGCTCAGGGTCCCTCCCCTCCAGGAGCCCCTCCTGCCCGCGCCTGCTCGGCCCTTAGCCAGCGGAGAACCGGGTCTTGTCTCCTTAGGAGCAGTGACTGCGCGTCGGCCTCCCCGTGTCCCGTTTGCAGTCGTTACCATCCCCCGAGCCAGGTTACTGGGTTCTCCTGGGTGCCAGGCACTGTGCTTGGGGCCACGCTTTCTCCTGTTCATCTCGCCAGTGCCAGCCTGGCTCTCCGGCTCTTCTCTAGCCGCCCCCCCTGCCCCCCACCCCGCCCATCCTTACTCAGGCAGGCTCTGCACACTCCCGCCCCAGGGCTGGGGTGCCCACTGCTCTCTCTTCCCGGAACTCTCTTCCCAGCATTTACACCATCCAAATCCTCAGGGCGGCCCTGCCCAGACACGGCCTCAGGCACAGGCCCCGACTGCACCCCTGCTTTCCCAGCGCTCCTCGCCACCTGCTGTGGCACGGTGCCGTTCACCGAGTGCTGCCCGTCTCCCTGGTGTGGGTGCTCTGGGGTCAGGGCCCCCTTAATCCTGCTGGGTCCCTGACACCTGCATCGGTGCCTGTCACACAATAGGCAGTAAGGTGTAAATGTTTGTGCTGAAGGTTGAGCAGATGAGCTGACACCCCCACTTTATAGATGACACACTGGCTCAGAAAGGCGGGGTGGTTACGTCCAGGTGGTGCCCAGATGCTAAATGGGGGAGCTGGGAAGCAGCCTGCCTCATAGCCACTGTCCCCGCCCTGGCTGCCTGGTCCAGACAGGGCTGGGGGCCTGGGCCTTGGAGTGGGATCCAGAGGGTTCGGCTCCAGGCGGTGTTGGCTGTCAACTTTTTCGATCACGGAACCCACCCCTCTCCACCCCCCGCTGATGTTTGGATCTGGGGAACAATGTACCTCTTCACACAGAAGTGGTTCCCCCGCAGCCCTCTGTCAGGTGGCCCTTTGGTCCTGCCAGGGCCCAAACCACCAGGGGGGTGGGGGCCCAGCTAGCAGGTCTGTGAAAAAGCGGACGGAGCACTGAGAGGCTGTGTGCCACACACTCAACAAATACTTGTCAGAGGCTGAATTTAATTCACTACAAAACCCAACTCCTTGCAGGCTCAGAGCCAGGGGCTGGGGGTTGATGCGCAGGCGTGGTGCCTGCCCTGCCCTCCCAGGACAAAACCACCCCAGATGCCTGCAGTTGACAAAGCACAGTTTGTCCTGCTGAGATGTGCTGGGACTATGGGGGGCCAAGAGGAGGGGCATGGTCCCAGCCAGGGCTCGGGAAGGGCTCCTGAGAGGGAAGTATGTCCGAGCCGAAATAAGATGAGCAGGAGTCCTCCGGTGTGGGCACTGGGGTGGGGGTCTCCCTGTGCCACTCTGCCCTCAAATATTAGACCAGCGAACCAGATGCTCAGGGCTGGCCTCTTTGTTTTCACACAGGGAAGGGAGGGTCCCAGCGAGGGGTGTGGGAGGCAGGCTGGGCGCCGCGGTGACAGTCCTTGCCACGTGCTGTGTCTGTTCCTGCAGGAGCACCCTCCAGCCACGAACCACCTGGACTCCAGCAGCAACCCGTCGTCCACCACGTCCTCCACGCCCTCCTCGCCCGCTCCCTTCCCAAGCTCATCCAACCCGCCCAGCGCCACCACGCCCCCCAACCCCTCGCCCGGCCAGCGGGACAGCAGGTTCAACTTCCCAGGTACCACCACACCTCTGGGCTTTTTTGGGCCCTTAGGGATGGGGTTGCATGCCCCTTCTCAGTACACCCAGGAGGCTCAAGGTCAAGTATTGCAGCCACTAAGAGCATTTGTGGGGAGCCAGGCGCTGGGCCGAGCTCAATCACATTGTCCTGTTTCACTTGGTAACAGCTCTGAGGGGGTGGGGGTGCTGTTATTGTACCCATTTTACACATGGGGACACTGAGGTTCAGAGAGAGGGAGTGGCTTGCCTGAGCTGTACAGTACACAAGCAGTAGAGCCAGGATCAAAGCCAAGTCTGTTGGACATGAGGACTGTGTTCTCGACATAATCCCTGTGCTACTTCCTGCACAGGCCTGGCTTCCACTGGGCATTGCTCACTCGCTCCACTCACTCGGGGCTCATGAGCTCCCAAGAGCCAGGGCGGGCCCAGACGGCCTAGGAGAGGGGATCTGGCCTCTGTCTCTTACCTGCTCTGGGATCCGGACAGGCTACTTAAGCGGAAGTGTGTGTTTCTTTTTCATAAAACAAGAGACTCTGTGAAGTTGGCATTAGCGTATCCCCCGGGTGTAGACGAGGACACCGCGACCCCCAGGGGCGTGCGTGCTGGAGCAGACCCGACCAGAGCTGATCTCTGACGCTGCCGCAGCCAAGGCTGCCTCGGGGTGCCCCGCCTCCACGCGGAGAGGAGTGAAGCCCACTTGTCCATCTGAGGACTGAGCCTCAGCCTTGGCCTCCCCCGCAGCTCCTAGCAGCAGGTCTTGGCCTTCAGCGTGTTTCAGTGGGTGGCGTGGAGGAAGGAGGGGCGGCTGGGATGCTCCAGTTTGCTCCCAGCCGTGGAGTCCAGGTCAGACCCCACCTGTCACTGGCCCCTGAGGCTCCAGGCCCAGGAGGACAGAAGTGCAGCTCTTCCTGTGCCAAGGGACCCCCAGCTGGGGCCACCCGCAGCCAGCGGGAGGCCTGGCAACCTCTCTGAACCCATCTCAGCAAAGTTCTAGGGACGCCTTTTGGGGATGGTGAGAGACGGAGATTTTTGTAGGAATCTTTTCTCTTTTGCTCTCCCTTCACTGAAATACGCACGTGGCTGAATACCTCCTGACATCAGTGCTTTGTCCTGATCTTGCCCTCCCCCCCTGCAACTGAGCGATGGCCTATTTGATTAACCTCCTCTCCCTTTCTGCTTTGTCATTAATATGCTGTGAAACTGGGCCCTTTGCTAAACCTCCTACTTTTGAGTTTTTCTAAAAGGAAGGGCCTGTTTACAAAACAACAGCCACTGAGAAAGTCTTTTTTTGTGATGTCAGCCAGACCTGCTCAGGTTTCCCTGATGTCCCTGGGCTGGTCCCTTGTTGTCCCTGCTCAGAGCTCTTGCTCCCTCCAGGACCTGTCTCTGGTCCCACAGTCAGCAGCAGTCAGTGTTGGGGCTAGGCTGTCCAGGGGGCAAATATGGGAAAGGAACCCCTGATTTCAAGTCTCTGAAGCCTCAGTGCCACTCTTAAGTGTTTTCAGAATCACTGTTTTTCTGCCTGTTATATTTTACCCTCCTGGGTGTGTGCACATTTCACAGAGAAGCAGGCCCAAGAGGTGGATGGAATTGGACAGAGCTCTGAGGCAAAGTGGCCATGGAGACTGGGTCTCTGAACCCCAGTCCCCCAGGACAAGCCCCTTCACTCCTGGGGACTCCTGCCAACACCTGTTTTCTCCCAGCTTTTTTCTTCCTCCCTGCCTGGATCACCTTGTCCTGGCCAGGCCCACCAGGGGCGCACCTGCCCCAGCCCAGTAACCAGCCCCTCCCTTCCTAGCCCACACCTGTGTCCCCCCCCCCCCCCCGCTTCATTTGCTGTCCTGTGTGTGACTCACCTCCTCTTCTGTTTAAAGCTGCCTACTTCATTCATCATAGACAGCAGTTTATCTTTCCAGGTGAGTCCTTTGCATGGTTCCACTAACTGCTCTTTGCTGTGACCCCTCTGTCCAGTCCACCTGGGTGCCCTCGCCTGGGCACCTTGGAGGTGCTTGAGTTTCACACCCACCTGTTTTGAGAGCTGCCTGTCTGTTGAGGCTGGAAAAAGGGGGACAGGGTGAGTTGTAGCCTTCACAGGGGCAGTGCCTTGCTGGGAGGGACCTTGACATCCATCCTGTGCAAGCTCTTGCACAGAGGCTACAGGCAACTTGTCCAGGGTCACACAGCCAGAAGGTGGCAAAAACTCAGTTTGCATAATGGAGGAGAGGACTTTCCACTGGTGCCTTGTGAGCATCTGTCATATTTTCCCCTGCACAATAATAAGGAAACTAGCTGCTACTCTGTTTTAAAAAGGAAAGGCCAGCCCTGGCTGGTGTGACTCAGTGGATTGAGCACCAGCCTGCAAACCAAAGTCTCTGGTTCGATTCCCAGCTAGGGCACATGCCTGGGTTGCAGGCCAGGTCCCCAGTAGGGGGTGTATGAGAAGCAACCACACGCTAATGTATCTCCCTGTCTTTCTCCCTCCTTTACCCTCTTTCTAAAAAGAAATAAAATGTTTAAAAAAAGGCGGTGGAGGGGGCAGTCCCTCAGTGGGCCGCAGAGTCTTGGTGTATGGCGCCATCTTCTGGCCATTTGTTGGAAATGCTTCAGTGCAGAAAGTTTAAAGGAAAAACTTTCATTCAATTCAGTAAGACAATTTTACTGATTCCTTTCTACAAAAATTGTTTTGTGTACCTACTGTGAGCCAGTCATTGCATTTGACCATATTCCTGCCCCTAAGGCAGTTATTCGATTAGTCCTGGTTTTTCTAGCTGAAGGTGGCAAGCATTATTATAAGTAATCTGCAACTTTAATTCTTACTTTAGCCATATGAAGATTCCACATGTTTTAGACAAAGACTGTAGCTAATTGTTTTTTCCCCTAGGTTAAACAGGTCTGTCCTGAAGTCATGGTATTTTGGTTATTCCAGGCTCTTCTGTGCCCTCACTCAGTTCTGTTAGGGGGGCGACGTGGATCATTTGTTAGTTCTCACAGGATCACTGCAGGCAAGCACAGGCTGGGGTTGGGGCAGGCTCGCTGAGCTGCCTCTGGTTTCATGCCAGTTTTTGCCATGGTTCTGCTGCAGGAGCCTCCCTGGTAACCAGCTGTGGGATGGTGCACAGGGGAGTACCTGAAAGCATTGGGGAAACCTGCCTCTCCTTCCGGAAGGGTCTGTTTTGCTCCGAAGACACATTGTGGGGAGGGGAGGAAAACATATTTCTATCAAAGCAAACATGGACACATTTGGGAGCAGAGTGCAAAGTGTGCTGTGTGTTTAAGGGGAAATGTGAGGCTTCAGAGGCATTTTGCCCTCCCACTTGGAGTGCTGTTTCTCCCTGAACACCCACCCGCACCGTGTTTTCCTTCTGTGCAGTCATTTGAGCAATGTGGATGGGTAGAAACACCGGGCCGCCCTGCAGTCTGCAGACACGATGTAGTGGTGTCGGCCGGAGGCCTCAGCAGAGGCTCCCAGGGTCCGGGACCCCCCGGGAACCATGCACAGGATGGCGGATGCACGTGTGCATTTCCTTGGTGAGAAGGCCTAGGCCTCTCTCACAATCCTTAAGTCTGTGAGACGCTGAGAACCTGTGGTTCAGATGGCCTTCAGGGGCAGGCTGGGGGAAAGCCCAGGAGGGAGGTGCAGGGAGGCGTGAGGGCTGATGGGGAGGCTCTCTGACCTAGAAGTCTGGGAGAGGCCACTGATTAGCCTGAGCCGCTGCTAACTCCAGTAAGTGTCCTTGTGCTGATAAAAGAGGAGGGTGCAAGGGGCACCCCCAGCCCTGGGGCTGCCACTCCCTGAGTGCTATTTAAGGGGGTGGAGACTACAGGAGGCTGGCAGCAGCAGCAGCTATGGAGGGTTTGGCTTGTGACACATTGGTTTCACCCTGGGGTGACCGTCTGCCTGGTGTTCCCAGGGCAACTCTCGGTGCTAAACCTGGGAAAGCCCAGACTCGGGGCCAGCCCCAGCTGATGTGTGTGCCATGCGTCTCCTCCTGTCCCCCGAGAGCCGTCCAGCAGCGGAGCACACCTTGAAGCCCAGGGGGCAGGGGCTCCAGCTCCCACCAGAAATTCCCAGGAATGGTGACAGGCAGCACGTGTCACTAACGAGCCACCTGCGAGTCCTGCCTTCCTCCTCTGCTGGCCTCAAAGAAGGGGTGTCCCGGCTTTCAAGGGTTCATGCCGCCAGCCCCAGCCTCCAGTGAATAGCTTGGTTTGCTTTTGCCACTTGCTTGTATGAGGCAGTTTGACCACGGGGGAGTGGTGTCAGCTGAGAAGTCCCAACCTCCTGGCACACCTGGGGTCCCCTCCTGGGACACCCCAAGTGCTGTAGAGGCTGCATTTGCGTTTGGTCTCAGGAAAAGCACAAGTTGACCCTTGTGGAAAGGGCCTGGGGACACACATGCTGCCCTGTGCGGGGCTGCTAGGGGAGAACCCACCTCCCTGCGTGTAAGCACTGTGTCCTTTGCGAGGAGTGGGAAGGTGGTCTCATGCTTCATGTTCGCTTTCTGTTTCCTCCAGACATTTCAGCATTCCCGCCGGCAGCCCCATTCCCTGACGCAGCAGACAGCTCCCGGTAGGCATTCCTGTGCTGTGTCCCCTTTCTCTTCCATGGGAATTTGTGACAGCTGGGTCCACATCCCTGTCGTCCCCCCGCCCCCAAACCCCTGACCTCCCACTCTGCACATTGCTGTGCACCTGGGCCAGCCAGATGGCAAATGGCAAGCTCCTGGGGCTCATTCACCCTCTAGGCCCGTGAACTCAGCCACACAGATTTGATTAGCCTCTTATCAGTGCAGCCGGCATTGGAAGAGGCTGTAAACCTGACCCAGGAGGAGGGGGCAAAGGGTACTCAGATTTATAGAAACCTACTCAAAATAGCTCCTGCTTTTGGAGCCCGTTTTCTGTGTGAGGCCATGCTGAGCACCTGACTCGTGTTCCCAAGAAGGCATTGAAGTAGTTGTGATCCTCAATGTGCAGGTGGGAAAGCCAGCTCAGAGAGGTTAAGAAATTGCATAAAGTCACACAGCTGGCATGTGACGGAACCACTTTTCAAGTGGAATTTCAAGTTCTGTGCTTGGAGCCCCTACACTGGCTGTCAGACTTGAAGGGGCCCTGGTGGCTACCGCCCACCCCTCCTCCCCACCACCCTCAGGTTAGTCTGGAGAAGGGGAGTGGAGCCTGGGCCTCAGCCTCCGGGCTGTAATTCCCACAGGATCCGGACTGCCTTTCCCACAGCCAGGTGGGTCAAACCAAGGACCCAGGCCCAGGGGCCTTTGCTCAGACCTCACTTGGGGAGTCCCCTGCCCAGCTGAGAGCAGAGTGGCCCACCCTCAGCGTCTCCTTGACAAACCCTGTTTCACTCTTAGGCTCGATGACCAGCCAAAAGCAGACGTGTTGGAGGATCGTGAAGTGGAGGTGAGCCATAGACAGCGCCTGCTCCCTCCCCTTTCCTCCCTCTGTCTATCTCAGCACATGCAGGAGGCCAGGCAGTGCAGGGCACTGGGCCCCGGTAGGGGCCGTCTCAGGTGCCTGCTGCAGCAGATGCTGGCGGGTGTGCACGGCCGGGGAGAATGATGAGGAATACAATGAAACAGCTTCCTTTTCTTTTCTGTTTGGGGGCTACAGTGAGCTCCTAAGTCCCATGGTTCCCACCCCTAGTCTGGCTGCCCGGGCCCCAGCCCTGGAGACTGCGTCATTCTGTGTGCGGAGAGGCCAGGTACCTGGTGTCAAAGCTCCCCAGGTGATTCTGATTGTAGCCAGGGCCAAGACCACTGCCCTGACCCCTGAACCACAGTATGGGCTGAGCCTGGCTCCCGGGGGCACTAGCAGAATGTTAACAGAAACTCTAGTTAAACAAAAGAATACCCAGAAAGAATGAGTGCAGTTAAATTCTTCATGCCAGGGGTTGTTAACACTCTTCCCTAGGCACTGGTGGGTAGATCTGGGAGTGCCAGGTGGAAGAAGGACCTCAAGGCCCACCAGGGCCGAGGGCCATATTCTGTGGGTGAGGACACTGAGGCTCCATGGTGCTAAGTGACCTGCCTATTGCCCACAGCAAGCCAGTGCGGGGCTGAGACTAGAACCCCGGCCTCCTGGCCACATGCCTGTTTTCGTCCCTTATGTGGTGGGGGCTCCGGGAAGGGGAAGCAGCTGAGCCCAGACCCGCCTCCCCTCTCTACTCCTCCCCCTTGCAGGCCGAGGAGGCAGAGGCTGGCAAGTCGGAGGCAGAGGATGACGAGGACGAGGTGGACGACCTGCCCAGCCCCCGCCGGCCCTGGCGGGGCCCCATCTCGCGCAAGGCCAGCCAGACCAGCGTGTATCTACAGGAGTGGGACATCCCCTTCGAGCAGGTGGAGCTGGGCGAGCCCATCGGCCAGGGCCGCTGGGGCCGCGTGCACCGTGGCCGCTGGCACGGCGAGGTGGCCATCCGCCTGCTGGAGATGGACGGCCACAACCAGGACCACCTCAAGCTGTTCAAGAAGGAGGTGATGAACTACCGGCAGACACGGCACGAGAACGTGGTGCTCTTCATGGGGGCCTGCATGAACCCGCCCCACCTGGCCATCATCACCAGGTAACCCGCGCCCTGGCCCACGCTGGGCGGCCGCCCCAGCCGCCCCTTCCCTGGGGCCTCTTACTTCTGTGGATGCCCTGGAGGGTACGGAAGGGTTTTGTTTCTCTATCTAGTTTTCAGGTACAGTTGCCATGCAATATTATATTAGTTTATGTACCTTACAAAGTGGTCATGTTAGTAAGTCCATCTGGCCCCATACAGAGTTATTAAGATATTATTGACTGTATTTCCTATGCTATCTGTACATAACATTCCCAAGACTGTTTTTATAACTGGCAAAAAAGTTCACCTTTTTTGGAGGGTGTGGAAGTTTTCACATAGGCAGGTACAAAAAATGGGGTACAATTTCCCCATCATATAACAGCACTGACACTAAAAATTAAGCAAATAAAAGATGCCTCAGGAGAGGAGAGTCACGTGCTACAGAAAGGTGCACGGGAAAAGCCCTCCAGTCCTGCTCCAACAGGAGCTCCCCCACGCGTGGACACTGGGAACGGAACAGAACAAAGAATTTACATAGATTCCTGTTGTTAAACTATTTACCTGCTCCTTCGTGAAAACACACGGCAGAGACCATACTGGCTCACACCTGGCTCTCTCCGCTTGAGTGCAGGTCTGAGGTCTACCCTGGTCTTTTATCACCTGCCCGGTGTTCCCATGGCGTGGGTGAAGCCAGCGGCACGTGGAGCGTCAGCCCCTGGCAATCGGGAGGGAAGCCCTGGCTCGTGGCAGCTGTGGGTTCCTGTGGTGCAACACTCTCCACAGCTGATTCCAGGCCACTGACTTGGTGTCACCGAAAGGGGAGTGGGGCCAGGGAGGGACTGGCACGGCCGGGATCTGGGCTCTCTCTCGAGCGGATCACTGGTTGTCCCCTCACCTCGCCAGTGTTCCTTTGTCGTTGTGACCAAGTGTGTGTGTCTTGGTGACCATCTGTGAGGACACATGCTGGGCCGGGTCAGAGGAAGTACTGCCCGCTTCCACTCCAGGAAGTGTTCACCAGTTTCCTCTCCCACCTGGTATCACCGCACATGTGTCCCTGCCCCCAGCGCCAGGGGGTGTGAAACTGAAACACCCCCCTGATTTTTGCCCCTGGCTTTGAAAGAGTTGTTGTTGGGTGTTTACTTCTAAAATCAGGAAAAAGGACCCTGACTGTCAGGGCTCAGTTGGTTGGGCATTGTCCTGCCATGCTAAAGGTCACAGGTTCAGTTCCTGGTCAGGG
Source organism: Tonatia bakeri (assembly GCA_004024845.1). NCBI lineage: Eukaryota > Metazoa > Chordata > Mammalia > Chiroptera > Phyllostomidae > Tonatia > Tonatia bakeri. Next base: position 51,866 of record PVIA01007574.1, on the reverse strand, counting down.
CACATGCCTGGGTTGCAGGTTTGACCAGGGTGCGTACGGGAGGCAGCTGATCAGTGTTCTCTCCCTCTCTCTTCTCCCTCCCTTCCCCTCTCTCTAAAAATAAATAAGTAAAATCTTTCAAAAAATAAAATCAGGGAAAAGCAGTATGAGGTTAGTCAAGAAATTTTGGAACATACATGGAGGTTTCCAGAAGAGACTGAAAATCACTTTAATCCCATGAGCCAAGGGAACCCTCATTAGTATTCTGATGACATTCCCTGTAGCCGGACCTGATGCTTTAGGAAAACTTTCCCCTCAAACAAACTATATATACTAAGTAAAAATTAATTTCCATTTTGTTTGTGAATCAGAAACAGATGTAAGTAACCACCCACCAGCACTCCTGAGCAGTGCAAGACTGCCGGGCCACCACACCACATGATGAAACTCACCACATGATAGTGGGGGGTTTTTAGGGAACCATCCTCACTGTGGCTGTGCCAGCTCCACAGCCCCCGCACCCCAGCCCCCAACGCTGTCCATCGGTCCGTCCATCCATCCTTCCATATCTTACCCACCCAGTTGCATAAATTATCTGAGTCTGCCTAAAGGGAATACATATGATAACATAACAAAGCACTCATTAACAAAAATGTAGCATGTTCTAGAATATTCTGCAGGTACTGTAACACATATTAGGAACTGCTGGTACTCTTCCGGACCCTCATACAGTTCTCAGGTTCCGAGGCCCCCAGAATCTTTTCTTCTTGGAGACTTTCCTAAAATCTCGCCCCTTCCTCAGATGGTGCAAGTCAGCTTCCCCTGGGGGCAGGAGAATGAGCTGCTCATTCTCTCTGGGCTCTTCCTCTGAAGGTTTTAGGGTCAGTGTGGATGGGATCCCCAAATGCAGACCCTTGTCCAGTGGTCACTGTGGCACCCTGGCAGGCCCTTCCACCCGTCCCCTGCTCGCACACTCCTTCGTCACAGTAAACTGTGACCAGGAAGCAGTGGAAATGGTCACGAGCATCGTCACAGCTAGCCCGGGGCCCCACCCTTGCCCCATGGTCACCCTGAAAGGCCAGCTCCCTGCCATCGGAGTTTGCATTCACCCTGCCTTGAACCCCCGCGGGTGGGCTGCTGTGCACCGCCAGGGGCTGGGCGAACTGGGTTTCCTGTTCTGGGTGGGCAGGCCCTGCGCCTCGGGAGTGGGGTGCCTGCCTGCGGGAATGTTTTTGTACGTTCAGGCCGGGCCCCAGAAGGAACGGGCGCAGGCTTGGTTAAGAACGAGGACTCTGGTACCTGCGGGCTGGGGGTTGCCGAGAGCCCTCCAGAGCCCTCTCTGCCCCCAGCTCTGCCCATGGCCCCTCCTGGGGTCAGGCCGCCATGCTGGCCCAGGCCGCACTGACCCCACCACTCTCCACACAGCTTCTGCAAGGGGCGGACGCTACACTCGTTTGTGAGGGACCCCAAGATCTCTCTGGACATCAACAAGACCAGGCAGATCGCCCAGGAGATTATCAAGGTAAAGGGGTGTCCACCTGCCCTGCCCGCCTGTGTCAGGGTGATGGTGACGGCCTTGTCCCTCGCTGAGCTGGGGCGCTCCAAGGGTGGGGCCCTGTCTCCCTCCCTCCATTGGTGTCTTGTCTGTTTGGAGCCATGAGCTGGAAACTAGGTCAGCAGGGGACTTGGATTGGTTGGGGAGCAGTGCGGTGCTCTGTAAAGACAGATGGCCCGAGTTTGAGTCCTGGTCACACCAGCTGTGTGACTTCGGGCAGGTGGCTTAGCCTCTCTGAGCCTTGGCTGCCTCCTTTATGGAATGGGGATACCAACATAGCCACCCTCGGTGGATTGGCACGAGGGCGGCATGGGATAATCTGCAGCGAGAGTCTGGTGCTTGGGGCCTGCACTTGGTGAGGGTCTGGTAGGGGGACTTTCTGTGGGCTGCTCGGGGGAGCACCCACACTTCCTGCCCTATCGTTCCCAAATCCAGGTTTCAAGAAGACAGGCTTAATTCAGGAAGCCCTTTTTCTTTCTTTCATCCATTTAAAGTAGTGAAATAAAAATGACAGAAAAACAGCCCTGGGTGGGTAGCTCAGTGGGTTAGAGCATTATCCCCGTGCGCCATGGTTGCGAGTTTGATCCCCGGTCAGGGCACGAACCGGTCAGGACACGTACAAGCGTCAACCAGAGAACGCACAGATACGTGGAACAACAAATTGGTTTCTCTCTCCCTCTCAAGTTAATTTAAAACAAAGAAGAAGAAAAGAAACTTTTTAAAATGAAAGGAGAACTTATTTGTTGCTTACTTAGTGACAGGCCCAGATAGAAACTGGAACTCCATGGTAGGGTACTCTCTCTTCTGGTTTCTGTCCAGCAGCTTTCTCAGTGGCTCCCGCGCATCTGGGCCCCTTTCCTGTCTGCCCTTTCTCTTGGGTCTTCTCTCTGCCGCGTTCCGTCCTTCTCCCCCTCCCTCCTCCTGTCCGTTTGCGAGTATGTCTTTTCAAAGGAAAAAATAAAAATCACAGTGACATTTATGGACAAACTAAAATTTCCATGTGACATTTCCATGTGGCTGAGCTAATGAATTCAACTTTGGAAGCCCCCAAAACCCAAATATCACATTTATGCCTTCATGGAGGCTCTCATTTCAGAGCAGTTGGAGAGAGCTGCAGTGTCACGCCTGCTCCTTGCCATCCCCGACCTTGCTGGGCCCTGCTTCTCCCTCCCCACAGACAGGTGTCTCTCCTCATTATCCGAGCATTGAGCCATCTGGGGGACTCCAGGGCAGAAGAGAACAAACAGACTCAGAGCCACGGCTGGTGGCTCGGTTGGTTGGTGTGTCGTATGAACACCAAAAGGTTGTGGGTTTGGTCCCAGTCAGGGCACGTACAGGAGGCAACTGATTGATGTTTTTCTCTCACATCTGTGTTTCTCTCTCTCTCTCCCTCCACTTCTAAAACAAACAAACAAACAAAAAACACATATCCTCGGGTAAGGATTAATACAAAGAAAGTTACTCAAAGGTTTTGTAACTGCAGAGCTAGAAGCTGCTTCTGCTAGTTTTTTTTCATTGTTCTCGCTGCCCTTTGGCCTTTTGCTGGGAACTTCTACGCCCCTTCCTTCTGTGCCCACTCTGACATCCTGAGTCTCTAAATGCAGCAAAAGGGGCTTCACTTTGGTTAAAGAGTTTTTAGTTTGGGGGCCACTCTGGAAACTGCGAAATCATGGGAAGAAGGGGGAGTTTGTGCCCCAGAACCAGGCGGTTTCTAGCTTGTCTCTTTAAGCTGGTCTTCTGAGGTGATGGCACCTGTTTTATAAACAAGGCTCAGAGGGGTGCAGCGACTTGTCCTCTGACACACAGCTCGTCCCTGTTCAACAGGAGGTGAGGTCTTCGGCTCGCAGGCCACTGAGGAAGGCGTGCGCAATTGCTTTGCTTTGGGAACTGGGCAGAGATGTTTTAAATAGGATTGTCTTGCATTCAGGACAGTCTGGGGGAGGAGCAAGTCGCCCCTTTCTGGAACTCCCTGCTTTTGTGGCAGGGTGACAGCTGTCAGCAGGCCTGCGGGAGGTGGTCACAGTGGACTCTGCGCCCTCCTGTCTCTCGCGGAAGAGCACCTGCCTTGCGTGAATTCTTCTCTGACCTTCCCCAGACCCACTTGGACCGAGCTCCGGCCTCGGCTAAGTGCTGTCTGCTTCCGCCTCATACTCATCTTTCTGCTTCCTAACGTGGACTACTTACCTTTCCATCCCGAGCCCAAATAACTGTGAAGCCAGAGAGGTTTCGTATCTCGCGTGGCACTTCCTGGAGTGGGATGTACACAGGCCTCTCTCTGAGCGGGCTGGGGCGGGCATTTCAGTCATGGCGTCTTGCCCCTGTTCCCGAGGGCATTGGGGTACATGGAGCCCTGGGTTTGGTGTTAGAAGGCAGTGTGGACCTCAGATGAGATCGTGCCTATGCAGGGTCACCCACATTGCACACACCTGGCCAATCAGGGTTCAGTCCAAATAGAGTGTTGGTTAGAAATCACCCACCTCCATCCACCCTTTTGCGTGACTGATGAGGAAACTGAGGCTCAGAGAAGTCGAGTGTCCAGGGCCACACGGCGTATTAGAATGCGAGCTGAGATGGAGCTTGGATCCCGGATTTCTGCTCTTAGTCCAGGGCTCTGATGACAGCACAGGTATTGGGACCTCCTGCACTTGGAGATTCCTTCTGTAGGAGTTCCTCTCTGTTCCCCACCGTGAGCCCTTGCCCAGCCCGAGGGCAGAGGCCTATGGGGGACAGCCTGAAGGAGCCTACATCACTCAGGTCCTTTATGACTTAACACAGATGGTCTGCTCACATTTCACATACTTCCTGACCCCTGACCCTACGCATGCCCCTGCCACATGTCACACACTCCCCGAGTCTAAGTTGGAGGCTGGACAGCAGAAAGGCCCAGAAAGGGCAAGCACTGGCCCAGAACCAGATCTCAGCTGTGCAGCCTGGAGCAGGTGCCCTCCCCTCTCTGAGCTCGGTTTTCTCATCTGTAAAATTAAGCCAGTTCTCCTACACAACATTGTGAAGATTAAATCAAGGAATTTGGGTAAGGCATCCCGCTCCATGTGCGGCGGCGGCGTCAGTCCTAATCTCCCCGCCCCCTGATGTGTGGCGCGCTGTCTTCCAGGGCATGGGGTATCTGCACGCCAAGGGCATCGTGCACAAAGATCTCAAGTCCAAGAATGTCTTCTACGACAATGGCAAAGTGGTCATCACGGACTTCGGGCTGTTTGGGATGTCAGGCGTGGTCCGGGAGGGACGGTGAGTGGGCCTTGGGCTTCAAGCGGGACAGGGCGGTTTGGGTGGCACTGGCTGGGCCTGGGTGCTGCCGAGGTCTGGGCGCTCCTGCTCTCTGGTTCTGGGGAGCAGCCCTCCCTGGAGGAAAAGCCAGGTTTGCTTTGGTTCTGCCCTGTGGTTCTGGTCCAGAATCAGATCCTGGTGACCTGTGGTTTCCTGATACACTTCCTTCTCAGGCTGACCGCCATGGAGACCAGGTCCCCTCACTGACGTTTAGGGCAGAGGACCAGGGTTCAAGTCCGCAATATGAAGAAGAACGTCAGATTTTATTTCCCCAAATCTTGAAGGGGTAGGGGTAGGGAGAAAGGCTCCTCCCCAAGCATCTGGGGGACCCCAGGAGGCAGGGTGGCATCTGTGAGAAGCATGGGCAGATCCGATTTCCTGCGTAGAGACATACTCCAGCCTCCCCAGCACCTTCAAGTGCAGCGCCTCCCCCCTCCCCACCCAAGACCCCTCGTTGGCCTTCCTTCCTAGAAGAACCTGGTCATCACTCTTCTATAACAGTCCCCAAAAGCACCGGCTCGATCCGTGCTGCCTCCCTGGGCCGCGTGTGGGTGGTGTGCCGGCCCTGGGGCACAGGCGCGCCAGGTGGGCCCCTCTGCTGCCGCTGAAAGGCCCGTGTCCTTGCCCTGGCTTCTCGGCCTCTAGGCGTGAGAACCAGCTGAAGCTGTCACACGACTGGCTGTGCTACTTGGCTCCTGAGATCGTTCGGGAGATGACCCCCGGGAAGGATGAGGATCAGCTGCCCTTCTCCAAAGCTGCTGACGTCTATGCGTTCGGGTGAGCAGGCCCTCTTCCTGGGCTCCGAGGCCAACCGTGGCCAAAGCAAGCACCCCACTGGGCAGGGGAGGCGTGCTGTGAGCCCTGGCTCTGCTGCTCGTTGGGTGAGAAACCACGTTACTGACCTTCCCTTTCCCTACCTGTAAAATGGGGGGGTAGTGGCGCCTCCCTATAGGGTTGCTTCATGGGAACTAAGTCAGGTCATTTCTGGTCTCACCCATTGTCCATGAGGACACTCTCCAGAGCTAAAAACTGTCAAAGTGGGAGAAGTGGGATGTCCTGCCAGCCACTCTGGCGGCCCGTGACACTGACCAAAAGAAAGATGGAGAACACAGGGCGGGCAAAAGTAGGTTTGGGGTTGTGTGGATGCACACAGTTTGTTCCTGTGTTATTACTTATTTAATTATTTCCCCTACGAACAACTGTAAAGCTACTCTTGCCCCTCCCTGTATAATGTGAGCTGGATATATAAAGTTTTCATTTGGACACATTAAAGAAGAAAAACACATGAAGAAAAACATTAGTGATATATTTTATTTAACTTAACACATCCAAAATATGATAATTTCAACATGCAATCAAAATTGAAATCTAAGATGTTTTACCCTACAAAGTGCTCAAACTCCAGTGTGTGTTTCCCACTTAACAGCACACCTCAGTTCCACTCTCCACAAGTCAGTTGCTCAGCAGCCCCCACATTGGACAGTGGGTCTAACTGAGAAAGTCCCCATCCAGTTAAATGCAGAGAGGCTACAGGCTCGGAGAGGCTAAGTGAGGCTTTGCCCTATAACCTCTCAGGGATCCTTCCTTCGGCAGTGATATCTTCTCCCATGACCTTACCATTTCTGGAGCCCCAGTGTGAGCCAGGCACTGGGCTTGGCATCTCTGTTGCTCCTTGAACAACCTTGGATGTAGGCACCAGCCCCACTGAGGTTAATGGTTACAGCAGGATCTCCGTTCAGAGCCAGCACTGCCTGAGACTTTTTAACACAATGCAAGCAGGATGCCGCAGATCCTCTAGTACCTGGGAGTAGCCTCCAGGACCACTCTCAGCATTCCCCGAGCCCGGAGGGTGAAGAAGGCTGGGGAAGGATCTGGAGGCCCTGCCTGGCCCCCTGGTGTTGTGGCAGCAGGAGCCCCTGGGTGCGAGCTGGGCTGAGCAGGCCGAGCTCACGCTGCATGGGTGGTCTCCACAGGACTGTTTGGTATGAGCTGCAGGCAAGAGACTGGCCCTTTAAGAACCAAGCTGCAGAGGCCCTGATCTGGCAGATTGGAAGTGGAGAGGGAATGAAGCGTGTCCTGGCCTCCGTCAGCCTGGGGAAGGAAGTCACTGTGAGTAGCCACCTGTTCCTTCTGGGAGAGGGAGGGGGCGCTAGAGGGCAGGGCGTGGGCACAAGACTGAGCTGCACTGTATCCCCTCCCCGGAAGTGGGGCCTGGAGGCCCGTGTGGGCCAGGCAGGCCTCCTTGCTGCTGGCAGAAGGGACTGTGTCTTTACTACCCCAAGGTTAACCCTTTTCTTCAACAACAACAACAACAAAAAAATTGTCTTTAAGAAAAGACTGGAAGGAAATAAAGATAACGGTTTTAATTGAATTAGAAGTTGGAAAGATAGAAACGCTCTGTATGTTACAAGGAAAGAAGATTTTTTAAAAAATCATAGCACAAAATACAAACAGTGGGGCTATGCTTTGGTGTCAAATCTTCCTCCATGTTTTCCTCTGCTGTTCAAGAACTGATTGAGGTTTCCGCAGAAAATTTGATTTTAAAATATCGAGTCTTCGTCCAGTTGCCGACCTCACGTGGCTGCGTACCTTTAATGGTTTCTCTGCGTTCCGGTTCGTAAGTGCCTTTGCCTGGACACAGTGATGCAGGGAACCCGGACACAGTGATGCAGGGAGCCCGGAGGCCCATTTCCGGTGCCGTCAGTGGTGGCCGCGGGTGAGGCAGGGCAGGGCCCAGGTGTGCCAGCCCGGACGTGCTGAGAACTGCGGGGGGCGCCTGGGCAGCACAGAATGGGCCTTGGCAGTTGAAGATTCCTGTTTCTCTCCAGTTTCTGAGACATTTGCTTTTATTCTGGCTTTTATAGTTTCCTGCCCTACCGTTTCTATGTTTTGTCTGTGGAAAATTCCATTAGACAGAATTTGGTCCTTCATAGGGACTCTCCATGTCTTCTACCTTCTTTCATATTTCCCATTCCTACTTAAAATTGGGTAGGAACAACCCAATCGGGGGCACTTCCTTGATTTTATTTTCTAATACTTCTACCTAATGTTTTATTTCAGAAGTTGCATTGTTAATTGAAAGCACTTTTTTACTTTGTTGATTGCTTTTTTTATTTCGCCCTGGTCTGGCTTTATGGATAAAGTAGCGTCTTCATGCGTTCGTACGGACGCTCACACACACGCAAGCACGCACGCACCGTTTCCTCTGGTCGGTGGTTTGGTCCATTTATCTTTAGTCTCCTGTTTTCCTACGACGCCAGGCAACCCCGTGGGCTCCAGTCATGTTTAAGAACAGAGGCCTGAGTTGCTGAGTCTCGGGATGGACGCTTCCTGCTCTGCCAGGCGGGCACCTCCGCCTGCTGAGTGTGCAGTCCTGTTTGCCCACAGGTGGTTATCCCGACTCGAAAGGCTGAAGGGCTGTGCTGTGTCCACGTGTGGACCCCGAGAGTAGGCAGCAAAGTGCGGGAATGAGATGGGCTCTGCTCTGGGGACACTCGGGGCTGCCATGGTGCCTACGCTCACCGCCGCCCTGAATTGAGTCCTGTTGCTGCAGCCTCCATTGCTGTTTGGCTGGGTCTGCTCCCGCAGCAGACCCACCCCATGCCGTCAGAGCATTCTGCATTTCACCTGCCCACACGCTGCCTTCCACTTCCCGTTGTAAAAACGGGTGGCCTCGTTTCTGATGTCTTTTCTATTACCTGTTATTCAACTTCACTACTGTTATTCCAGGGAGGTCTAAGGAGGAAGAAGTGGGGATAGGCTCCTGCACTTCATTTTGAGCTGCAAGCATGAGAGCTCTTCAGAAATTCAGTCATTTCTCAGCCCTGCTCAAGCAAAGGCCAGTCAGCTCAATGGACCACCTGCTGGGGGTACTTACCCCAGCTGTGCCTTCCTCCCTTTGAGGCAGCTCCCTCCCACAGCAACTAACGCATGCTCTCCCTGCAGGAGATCCTATCTGCCTGCTGGGCTTTTGAGCTGCAGGAGAGGCCCAGCTTCACGCTGCTAATGGACATGCTGGAGAAACTGCCCAAGCTGAACCGGCGGCTCTCCCACCCTGGGCACTTCTGGAAGTCTGCTGAGTAAGTACCCCTTCAGCGACCAAACTTGCTGGCCAGGGTGGCCTCATCCAGGGTCTTAGAGGGCACCATCCACCCTGCATGCCCAAGGCTGTGGGAGACGGTCAAAGCAGATTAGCCAGGGGTGACTTGTCCCTCCCTAGTGATGCCAAGATCTCGTTCACCACGTTCATTTCGGAGACTTCTTTGGACGGGTGGCTATCTCTAGCTGTCCCCTGAGAATTCGCCTATTGCTGTTCTCGGGGGCAGTGCTGATGGCAGGCTAGGCTAGACCCAGATGAGAAGATTCTGCCTAGACAGGGCCAGGCGGGGCCAGCTGGCAGCCAGAGCAACCTGGGTACCAGAATCAGCAGAGTGGCTGTGGTTTAAAGTACCGCAGACTCAAGACAGAGCTTTCTTGTCACCAAATCAACCACCTTTTATGGGAACCCTGTGGCCTGGGTTCATGCAGTACCTCAGTGTTGTCAGCCTGTCCCTGCTTCTGACACAGCCCTCTGCCCCACAGGGAGCAGGGGCAGCCTCCCCTGGGCCGTGGAGACCTGTCATCTCTTCCGTGTTCTACCTCATTCCCTTCCTCCTTTGTCCTCCGGCCCCCTCTGTGCAAACACATGCTGTGTGAGCATCTCGGGAAGGCCTTCCTTGCTGCAGGCCTCAGTTTCCAGAGCTTTACAAAGTGTGGGGTGAGCAGGACTCTGGGGGGCACCCACATTTGTAAAAGGCCACATGGGAAGTATTTCAGGCTGAGAGGGAAATTCGAGTCAGAGTGCTGTTGCTGGGACTATGTGCAGCCATGACGGCAGCCCCGTGTCTGTCCCCGTGACCCGGTGCTGTGGTCTGCTGTGGGAGCAGCCAGCCTCGCGCCCATCAGGCGCTGTGTGCAGACCCTGAAATATGTCTGCACGTTTCTGACATGTCACAAAATCTACCTTTGATCCCCCACCCCCGATCATTTAGAAAGGTAGAAATCATTCTTAGCTTGTGGATGGTACAGAAACACGTGGCAGGCCACATGTGGCTGGGCCTCTGGGCAAGGTACATTGCTTTAAACTTTATAAAAGGCAAAGGGCATTTTCTGAAAGCGAAATCTCCTACAGCCCTAGCACAGATGAAGAGCTTGTCTGCCCCACACCCAAGGTGCCCCTGCGGCACTAGTCGCCGCGCACCTGTGTGGGCACCTAGAGTACCACCACTAGGTCCCTGGAGCTGCGCCCGGCCTTGCACCTGCTGCTCTGGTACGCAGGCCCAGCAGCACTGCTCTCGCTCTAGAAAGGGCCGGATACTGAATGTGTGAGGCCTGTGCATCTCTGACACGCTAGTAGTTGTTGGTTGTTTGTTTTTTTTAATTTTTCTTTAACAACTACTTAAAATAGCCAAAGCCTTTTTGTAGTCAGCTGTGGCTTACGCATAGTCTGCTAGCTCTTGTCTTGAAAACAGAGCAAACCAGCTTCAAGCCGCAGGTGAGGTGAGGCCCAGAATGGGTTGCGAGACCAGACTCCACGCGAGGAAGAACCTGAAGCAACGCAGTGAAGTGTGTGAGGCCAGCGGCAGGGATAGTCTGGAGGAATGACCGTGTGTGGTTGGTACTGTATTTCAGGATGCAGTATATTTACTCTCTTGTTCTTAAGATGGGTCAGGATCCAGTACAAACGGGGAGACAGAATGTTGGCGTTAGACGTGTGGGTTTGACCCAGCCATTGCTGGGAACCTGCTCCACACCCAGGGAAACAAGGCCAAGGCCAGGCGTCGGCCAGCAAGGAGTTTACAGTCTAACTGGGGATGAAGACAAGCAGACAGACGCTGTAGGTCTGCACAGCAGGACTCTGGTCACCCCTGTGTTCCCGGCTCCTCACGTGGCCCTGGGAACACAATAGTTCTCAGCCAACATTCAATGGGTTTGCCGAGTGAATGGAGGAACGATGGCAACATGCTGAGGGCAGCGAGAGAGCACAGTCTCTGTGGGGGCCTCTCTGCCCACCCAGGGAGCTGGGGAAGGGTCTCCAGAAGAGGTCATTGGAGCTGGGTTTTGAGCAGGGGCTGTCCCGGCAGAGGCCAGGAGCTGGGGGTTCTGGACACGCAGGAAGTTTGTCAGAAGTCGGACAACTCCTTTATCTGGATGTCTGGGCCCGGTTTTCTCATCCACAAAGGAGAAAGCAGTGCTAGCTGACTGCTGACATTCAGGAAACGGCCCCAGATTCCCTAGAGACCAGAGAGCCCCACCTTCTTATTTCACAGATGCAAACCGGGTCACAGACAAGGGCGGTGTCTGGCCCAGCACCGGTAGCTCTGGCCTCTGAAAGGAAAGAATGCCGGCACACCCTCATGAGCCTGTGTCAGAGCTCCCTGGACGTGGTTTTGACTTCCGCACACTCAGCCTCTAATTCTCATTTTTCTTTTTCTTTTCCATCGGTCTTGTTGCTTTTTCATTTTCGGGGGGTGGCTGACGCGATGGCCTGTCCTGTCGTCTCCCCCTGCCCCCGCCGTCCTGATTCCTGCGGCTCCTCCCCCACCTGGGCGCTCTGGGGGCCGGACTGCACCACCTGCTGGACTTCGCTTTCCCCACATCTGGCAAAACGATCACGGGGCCACTCCCAGTCGCTGGCGGAGCCGATACTACGGGAAAGGACGTTACGGCCACCCTGACTTTAAGAGCTCCTGTCCAGTTCTGGAGGAATAGTGTGTCTTGTGTTCTTTCCCTCCTGCTCTGCCCGTTCGCAGCTACCCCTGGCACACCCCGTGTCCTGTCCTGCCTGCATCCAGCCACCTCATCTTTGTGTGTTTTTTCCTCATCAACCAAAGTGATGCTTTTGCGGCTGTCAGGCCACCAGCAAGGGCTCCGCAGGCCCGTGCTTCTCTCGCTGGGCTGAGAGAAGACGCAGAGCGTGTGTCCACCCACTGTGGCAGTGATGGCTTGTGCCTGGGTGGGAGAGGACTGGGATCATTGTCTGAGTCCCCAGGGTGCCCTCTGGCCAGAGTTTAAAGAGGGGAGCGCAGTGAGCAGAAATAGTGAGCTCCAGGAAGTCTATTTGAAAATCAAGGACTGAGGGGCAAAGGGTGCACTGGCCAATTTCTGTATGACATCCTGTGACTGGGACAGGGGGGATTTGGGGAGGGTTCCTCATGCCAGGCCCCCTGCCGTGTGCACACTGCTGCCCAGCCTGGAATGGAGTGGGGCATCCCTTTCTCTCTCTGCAGGGAAAGAGGGTCCCCTGCCTTCTGGCCAGGCCTTGGCCGCTCCCCACCCCCCACCCCACCCCCATGGGGCTCAGTTCTTATGCTGCTCTCCCCTTCTCTTTCCTCCCCTAGGTTGTAGGCCTGGCTGCCTCGCACGTGCCTGGGGCTTTCTTCCTCCTAATCAGCACTCAGCACCGCAACTTCTGCTCAAACGCAAACTGAGACTCGGGCACTAACCCAGGGGACGCCACCTCTGCTGCTCCAACCTTCTCTCCTGAGACTTCTGTCGCTTTGTTTGTTTTTAAAACTGGCCCCTTCCTCTCCACGGCCTGTGTGTGCCTGAATAACTGATCTCCATGGAAGATCCTCTAACAAATACCCCCAGAACCGCCTCCTTGGACCTGACTTCATCCTCTCTAGCCGTTCCTGTGTGGGGTGGTACCGTTTTTTGTTTGGGTGCTCCTGTCTCCCTACTAACAGCTCAGTGAGATCTGTTCCCTCCTCCCGCCCCCCTGCCAACCAGCACGTTGGCCTCCCAGTGGCTTGGTTCAAAGTACGGGAGGAGAGCAGGGTTTGCTTGGCTGTTAACCCATAGGGATCATGTCCAACAAGGAGTGGGATGATTTCAGAGCTGTGCAGGGCCAGTTCCCTCTGTAGGACTGGCGGTACGGACACCATAAGTTTGGTTCCCCTAAGAGACCCCAGCGTGGAGGTGTACTCAGCAGCACACTCAGGAATGTGGTCCTAAAGCAAGGGGTGGCCTGTCTCCAAACAATTTCAATAATAAAACAAAGCTCCTGCCCCTTCCTACCCTCAGCATTACCTCCCTTTACATCTGCCCAGTGCACGTGGAAAGTACCGGACTCTGAGTCAGTGTTCAGCAGGAGTGTGGCTGACAGGCATGCACAGAGTCACAGCAGCGGTTACCAAATGCAGATTTTCAGGGCCCTGAGACCTGAATCCGGGTCTCTGAAGGCAGGCCCTGGAACCCACATTTCAGCCCGCTTCCCAGGCAGCCCTGATGCACTCCAGTGCAGGAGGACCACGTCTAAAAGGGACATGTGATATCTCCGTCAGCTCGGGGGTCAGGTTTGTCCTCTCTCCCAGTTCCTCCTGGAGCTAGTGCTTCCCTAGGCTGCAAAGGAGACTGCAGTGCATGCGAGCCCACAGCAGTTCTGGGCATGCCCGGTGCTCGGGATTCCGAGACAAACGAGCCCTGGCCTCCAGGAGGAGGGGCGGCTGGCTTGGCTGCCCTCCAGGCGTGACCGGGGCAGCTCGGCAGTGGAATCATCCTCACTTCTTGGTGGGCCGGGCCCTCTGCTGAGCTTCTGGAACTGGCCCACTCCTTCGCTAGTGTCCCCGTGCTGATCAAGACCAGCAGGGCTGTAACCCTTGTCTCTGTTCCTCTCTGCAGCATTAATAGCAGCAAAGTGGTGCCCCGGTTTGAAAGGTTTGGACTGGGCGTCCTGGAGTCCAGCAACCCAAAGATGTAGCCATCTGTGCAGTTTTTCCACGGTTTCTTTTTCCTTCAGTCTGTTTCTCAAACATCCAAACCACCGCCACAAAAGGCAGCACTCTGCACAACGGCAGCCTCTGTCTGAAGCACTGCAGGATGGGAGTGAGAGTCCTTGGTTCAGACCGTTCGTTCACAAAAAACACTTTGGTCCCCGAGATGGAGCCGTGCCTGCTGTCCTTAAAATGACATCACCGACAACCAGACCTGTCCCGACAGGCAGCAAATGTTTACATGTGTGTTTCTGTGGAGTGAACTCACTGTGTTACAATAGATAATAATAAAGACCGGCTGTGTGGAGGTGCGCCGGCACCGTCGGCTGGGGCTGTGGAGGTAGCCTCCCCCGGAGAGCCCTGCGGGCAGTGAGCCTGCGCTGGGCCAGAAGGGAGAAGTGTGTCGTGAGCGTCGGTGTTCTTGAGGCCGGACGGGGGACCACAGCTCGGGCCTGGCCGCTGCTCTAGCCCCACACCCCGTCAGTGGGGAGTCTCCCTCTGCAGGGGTTGCCCTCACCCTGACAAGCGGCCTCTCCTCTGGCACAGCAGGCCCTGGCTAGGAGCCAAGCTAAATTATGAGGGTCACCGGATCCCAGAGAGCTGGGGTTCACCTCTGACCCCTGCAGTTCAGCCCATACCAGCTGGAAACTTAGAGACAGATAAAATCCAAGTGACATCTACACTGACCGCAGGTCCCTAACTGGGGTTTCCATCGTCTGTGGAGATGTTCCTTACAGGAAGCCCCCAGGAAGGCACCAAGGAAACACCTCCGCTTTTTGACACGTCCCAGCCCGACTGACATGTGACCCCAGAGCTAAGGCTGTGTGTGCCATGCAGGCTCCATGAGAACAAGGCAGGTGCGGGGCAGGGAGCAGCAGCTGCCACCCTCCCCGCCCCGGCGTGACCTGGCTGGCCCCTTAGAAACCCAAGGCTCCAGACCTGCCCACCTCTCCCACTCCCCCAGTCCTGCTGAAGCCCCTCAGCCCAGTCCTGGTTCCCGCCGTCCATGTCCAGAGCTAAGAAGGGAGGCATGTGTCCCCCCTTTCATTCAGAGCCACCTGGGGAGCCCTGCAGTCTTCAGAGCCTCCCCAAGGCCTGCTTGCCAGGCCTCTGCTTGAACGGGAAGGAAGGAAGGGCTCCATCTGGGGAAGTCCGCGATGGGAGAGCACCCGGCCTGGCTTCACTGGAAGCTGTTGCCTGAAGAGAGAAGTTCCAAGTGATGAAGAAGCCCTTTGGTGGGCTTTACATCGTGTCAGGCTCCAATTCCAGAAATGACCAAAGGGGAGGAGAGTGGCCAGGTGGTCGGATTTGGACACAGAACAGGGGTCTATGCTCTGAGCCCAGAGGGGGAGGCATGTGGTCCCTTTCATGTAGACGCACCTAGTCGAGCTCCTGGTCTCCAGGGTCCTCCCTGGAGTCTGGCCAAACATCCTGAAGCGGGCCACTGCCCAGGACCTGTGAGCTGTGTTCCCCTCCCTAGGCCACCATCCCTTGGCTGTGGCTGCACAGCTGTGAGGCAACGCAAAGGGCCAAGGGTCCTGCTGCCCATCAGTGTGCCAGACACACGCCCTCCCCTCCTCGGTGTGCAGGGAGTTAGACGAGAGCAGGAAACCAATGGGTTCTGTTCATGGGGTTCTGTTGTCTGCGGGACCCTCCGTTTCTCCCCACCATGCCTTTGGCCTCCCCCATCAGCCCTCTGCACGATCACCCCCACCCAAAGCCACCTCGTGTGTCTGCTGCCTGTCAGTCTTGCCCTCGGAACCTGTGGCCGTGCTGGGGAGCCCAGGGCCTGGACGGCAGCTGAGCAGGTGGGGCTCTGCGCCTCCCCAGCCCCGACTAGCAGCCCACGAAAGTCAGTCCGAGCTTTGTTTTTTCTCATGAGCATCACACTTGGGGGTCAGTTCAAGAAGCTTTCATCGGGCACCTACCATATCTTGTGCAAGGGCTGGGGGCCTGGGGTAGGAGCAGTCACAGTCCCCGCCCTTAGGGGACTGATTTGTCAGGAACCCCAAGAGTGTAGCTGAGCACCTGGGGTCCACCCTTTCCTCTCCAAGGCCTTGGGCAGCCTCTTAGCCTGAGCCCTCCCTGTCCTTTATGAGAAGCACCTGAGGAAACCCCCACGTGGTCCCCTTCTCCCTCTCTCTAGTTGACTGTGAATGAGGTTAGGAAGACATGCTTGCCCTTCTGTGTGCTCTCCCATCTGCCTTGGAAACACATGAAGGACGGCAGATACTGTGAATTCAGCCTGCATGGCCAGCTGTGAAGGGGAAGCTGGGAGGATCTCCGTGGTGAGAGCTCTGGGGGTGCAGAGGCCCCCACTGGGGTCTGAGAGTGCAGCCTGCACTTTTCCCCTTCAGGGCCCCCCAGTTCCCAGCCTCACCTTCAAACCCTAGGGTCTGTCCCTGCTGCCTTTAGCCACCAGAGTCGCAGCCATTGGGTCTCCATCCAACTTGAGGTCTTGAATCCTAGCAAGGTCCCTGTTGTGAGCAGTGGGTAGCAACTCTGACCCCTCTGTGTGGCCAATGAAAGATGTTTGCAGGGCCCTGAAGTCTCTCTGCCCTTCCTGGCATTTCTTGTGATCTCAGAGGGGGGTGGGATGCCCTGCGAGCCTCTGTTCTGCATTGATTTCGGGGCCAGGTGGAGACGTGAATGTGAAACCCAATAGGGAGCTTGTGGGGTTCCGCACCGTTCGCCAGGGTTTCGTCAGTGCGTGCAAACCCCGCGTCTCTGTGGCCACAAGGCACACACTTGCGTTTTTGAATGTGATGTAAAATTTGTACAGTAAAAGTTTTTATATTTTCTATCAACTGCATTTGTCTTCCAGAAATGCTATTAATTTAAATTAAAATTATTAGTATTAACGGATGTGCTGTACCACTTTTTGCCACTGGCAAGAACATACTCTCTGCTGGGCCAAGCCTGGAGATCTGGAGTTTGAATAAAAATATACCAAGGTGTCTGGGGCTTGTGTCTGCTTGGGTCAGTCGGGTGAGCATGGGGGGCTGCTCAGCTGGGCAGTGTGGGAGGACAGGAATGGAGGGAGTGCCCTCCAGAGAAAGAAAAGTTATGTGTGGACCTTGAAGGCAGGTAGTTCTAAACAGATGGAGGAATGGAAAGGGAACAGCATCGGAGGCTCGTGGTGCGCAGAGGAAGGTCATCCAGCCTCCAGCATGACAGCTGGGGTCAGTGTCTCCTCGGCTGGAGGTGCTCTTGCCTTGTAGAAGCCTTGATTAGTGGGGGGAGTGGTCATTTATCTAAATCTAATTTCTAGGAGCCCCTCCTTGCCAGTAACAGAAAGAGGTGACTTGGAGGTTGGGGTAAGCAAAACAGATGGAGGAGATGGG
This sequence comes from Tonatia bakeri, assembly GCA_004024845.1. NCBI lineage: Eukaryota > Metazoa > Chordata > Mammalia > Chiroptera > Phyllostomidae > Tonatia > Tonatia bakeri. The sequence continues at coordinate 34,950 of PVIA01007574.1, read as the reverse complement.
GAACAAACATTTGTCTCCCCTTCCTCTGAGCCAGGGAGGTGCTATCCCTATATCACCTAGCCATCTACCCCTCACAACACCATGAGTTAGGAACTGTTGTCGAGTTTCAGCTGAGGAAACTGAGGCATGGAGAGGTTAAGGGCCTCACCTAAGATGCCACAACTGGTGGGTCCAGGACTCAGACTCCGGAGTTACTTCTCATCAGAAGTCAGGGGATATATAAATCAGACATTTATTGCACATCTACTTACTATGTTCGAAAGATGGCGCTAAGTGCTGGGACACAGATAAAAAGTAGTGCCCTTGCCCTCAGCCATGAGCCAGTGAGTGGCCCAAGGAAGGGTCCCTCAGGCTGCCTGTAGGCTTCGTGGAGGGGGTGGCCTTGGAGCTGCCTTGAAGGGCGAGCAATGTGTCTGGTGCATATAAGCAAAAGGAGAACATTCTACCCCGCAGGAGCGCCACAGGCCAAGGCTCTGGGAGTATGTGGGATGCTTGGAAGTCGTGAGTATTTCAGCTGTTGTGAAATGGGACCTGGGTGTGGGATGAATCTGGAGAGGGCCCTGTAGGTGCCAAGCCACTGAGTTTAAGCTTTAACAGGACGGCCCCGGGGAGCCATGGAAAATTCTGGAGTAGAGGAGGACCGTAATCAGATTTAAGTTTTAGTTATATAGGATGCCTTGGGGTAGAACTAAACTAGAGGCAGGAGAGATCATGAAAAGATCTTTGACTGGATATGAGGGAGAGGTGAGCATTCAGGATAACTCCCCAAATGTCTGCCTTTGCAGCTGATGAACTCATTCACTGAGAAGGTGACCCTATGGTTGGGGGGTCACAGGAGGGGTCACTCTCAGGAGGCATCCAGGTAAGATCTGGGCAGAGGGACATCACCAGGAGGTGGACCCCGGAGGAGACGGGGCTGGGAGATGCTAAGACCCTGCCTGGAACCAGCGCCCACACCTGCCAGCACCTGTCTCCTTGTTTTTGAAGAAAGTGGGCTCTTGCTGCCTAGTCTGTTTGCTGTGAAGATGGGGTAAATGAAGTGTGTGAAGAGCTCAGCATGAGGTGAACGCTCCAGGCCTGGTGGTTGCCCTGAGGCAGCCAAGCTGTGCACTCTCACTTCCCAGCACAGCAGACCTATTCCCTGGGAGGGGAGCTGCACTGTAACCCCAATGCCTCCCTTCTGTCCAGCCCAGATGGGCTCCAGCAGTGGATCTTCAATGTTTGTATCACGTGGTGGCCCATCATGCTCTCTGGATCCCAACGTGGGTGCAGGTTTCCACCTCCCACCCCCATCCCAGCTTTAAAACAAAACAAAACAAACAAACAAAAAATGTTGCCCTGGCTGGGTAGCTCAGTTTGTTGGAGCGTCATCCCGGTATGCAGAGTTGTGGGTTTAATCCCCGGTCAAGGCTCATGCAAGAAATGAGCACTGAATGCATCAGTAAGTGGAATAACAAATTGATGTTTCTCTCTCACTCTCTGTCTCTATCTCTCAAATCAATAAATTAAAAAAAATTGTCAGTCATTTCAGTAAGTTTCTAGGCCGGACAGCAGAGCAGCACGGAGAACATCCACACAGAGGCTCGTCCATCTCATATCACTGAGGAGGGCTGAGTGTCCACTGTGTGTCCCCTTGAGCCTGTGGCTGGGCCAACACGTCATGGGATTAGAGAGGGCTGGGAAGGGGGGTACAGAGGGCCCAGGTTCCTAATCTTACCTGATCCCTCCTTTGGTGGGTGGATTGGGCAAGCTTTCCATGGCAATGGGGAAGGAAAGCCTGAGTCAGGGAGGATGGGGCCTGGGATTTGCCCTATTTCTTGAGCACCACAGCCATCCCTGTCTGCAGCTGGGCCCATTATGACGGCTGCAGTGAAGGGACTGCGGACCAGCTGATCCATGTGGAAAGAACAGTAGGACTTAAATGGGTGAAAACCACTGAGGGATATGGCTGCCAAAAATAATAAACTCATCTTATGTTGCATTACTAGAAGCAGAGTGCCTAGAAACAAGGGAGGTGAAAGCCCCACACTGTTATGAGTTGGTCGGATTCCTCAGGTACAGGGTCTAGTTCTGGGCACACCAGGAGGCCAGAGCAAAGCAACAGAACACGGAGTGCCTCCTAAGTGGCAGGGCCATGCAAGGTGCTTTACATATGTTCTCTTATTTCATATCAGGCAAATTATGTGAGACAAGTAATACCCCCATTTATAGAAAGAGAAACTTGGGGTCATCAGGCACAGTAATCTGCTCAGGGTTATCCATCTGGCAAGGGAACACTTTGGACTTGAAGCCACATCTGGCTGACTCAGTGAGTGCTTTTGCTTCAATACCTGGGCTCCTTGGGGTAATGGGCCACTCCATAGAAAATATCATTTCTTTCCACATTACACTCTTCTCAAGAGATTCCTGGATATAAGAGAGTGGACTCAGCGTTCTTTCCTGTTCAGCAGAGCAGCCTCTAGCTCCCACTCCCCACCACCTCTCCAGAACAGGCCCTGGATGAGATGGTGTTGACAAGACCCAAAGCTGAGCCTGACACCCTGGGCTTCCCACTCCCTAGGCACAGAAAATACTGTTCAAAAATGAAACCAGGAGTCTGGTTCTGGCAGAGTCCTCCTTGGCCCTGGGCAGGCACAGAGCCACATTCCCTGTGACAAATGTGGCCCATGAAAGGAAGCCTGTCCCAAGAAAAGGCATCTGAGAACTGAGGCAGGGTGGTGCAGTAGTTAGCAGCGCAGGCTGTTCTATTGCCCCAACAAATAGAATGTGGTGGAAATGACACTACCTGGCTTCTGGGGTTAGGTTATATTTATAGAGTGACCCCCACTCTCTCCGGCAGAGATGAGCTCTCCCCATCTAGTCTTGCCCCAGTTCAGATTTGTGAGCCAGATAAATATCATTGTTTGAAGCTACAAAGTTTTCATATAATTTTATGCAGCAATAGATAACTAGAACATGGACTAGCCTATCCTGCTAGTCTCTGTTCAACCATTTTCCTTATCTAGGTGCTAAAGCCATTTAAGACAGTTTATTTAACATGTCACCCTGACCTCCATGTCACTTGGAATGTTCCACCATGTCCAAGACTTCTCGACTCCCTGTTCTAAAGCCCAGAAAGAGAAGGGACACAGGAGTCTCTCTCTTTCATGATCCATGCCACTGATTCTTCTTCACCATGTCTACTCACGAGACTTTCAGGATCAAGAGGTTCCTGGTGAAGAAACAAAAGCTGGATTGGCCCATTGCCCAGTGGATTCAGGTGTAAACTGGTAATAGAGTTGGGTACAACTCCAAGAGACAACATTGGAGAAGAACCCAACTTGGTCTATAAGGAGTCGCAGATGGCACTGGAGAAGAACCCAGATAGGTTTATGAGGAATGGCACATGAGACATGGCTCCATATTTATGTTCTATCCAGGTTGTCTGACACTTCAAATCGCTAAAAAAAATGCACTACTCTCTGGACAGTTGAGCATTTTAATTGGAAAATTATTGAAAAAGTTATTTTTCTCTGTTGATTTTTTTCTGCAGTAGTAGATTGGTTCATTAATAAATATGAGACTATGTAGGTCAAAACAATAAAAAAGGAGAGAGGAGAAGGAGGAAGAAGAAAGGGAAAAATTTATAGACAAGGGACTCTTCTTTCTTCCATAGAGTCCTGTGGTTTGTGCCCAGGGAGGTTATGTATTCTCTGATGAGGTCTTGTGCTTAACTGTTTGGCTTTGTTTAATTCTCTCATATCAGGTTCCCCATTCCACTTGCCCAGGAATTTCCTAGCTTCCATTATCCTGTCTCATTCCCCTCTCAGACTTCTATCCCTAAAATCCTTTAGGGGTGATGAGAGAGTTGATTCTCTTATCAATAACTGCTTCCTGCTGATAAGGGCTATAGTCCCTGCCCAGGTAGGGTATGGAAGTCTCTCCCTGCCTGGGCATGGAATGGGGTTTGAGACTGGAACAGACAGTCTGTTAGATTTTTCCAAAGTGGGGATAGGCTGGAATCCCCAAAGCATCATTATCTTGATATGGAATTGTATCCAATTCATTCATCTATGAATTAAAAAATTCATCTAGTCCTGACAACAAGTTCATTCAGCCAAATCATTCAGTCTCATGTCAGAAGGTAGCGATGCCAATGGGCATCTAAAATGAGGCTTATACTGTCTAAACAAGTAACCAGTAAACAAGGTCATAGTATACACTCTGCAAAGACAGAAAGAGCACAAAGATTAATGAGCACAGTAAATCATAAGCCAGGTTCTGAGTCTGTTGGACTGTCAGATGAGAAGACTTCCAAATGTAAGACTTTCACTGAAACGAAAGTAAGCAGTGACAATCTAATAGGTCCTCTTTCTCTGTGATTTAAATGTCTGGTGATATCATCAGATGCTCAGGTAAATTATGTATGGTTCACAGTGCATCACTAGTTCTCAATAATTCCAAATCAAAGGATGAAAGAAAAATGAAACAGTAGTGTAAAAGAAAACTGTAAAAATTCAGGATCCAATTCAGTTTGTAGGTGAAAAATACAACTTTAACTGGAGTCCAATATCCACAATTGGGCATAGCGATTTCCAGTAGAACACAATTTTTCTCCCTGGAATTACCCTAATTTTTTATCAAAGAGACTGCATTAAGTCCAGGTTTATTTTGGCCTGATTATTTACATAAATACAACATCAATAGCAAATGATCATATAAGCTTTCTTAAATCTGCCTCACTGGAATGTTACAAGGACAATTCAGATTGAATTTTAATTTTTCCCTCAGGACAAAGAAGCTAAACCACACAGTTGCCTTCCTGCTTTGCCTGAAATACCTACAATTTTGGGGCTTTTCTTGGGTTCTTGAGGTTTCCAAAATGTGTTGAGGTTCTCTCCTTGACATCTTTCAGGAAAGCAACCTTTGTTCCTTATCCAGAAAGACTGCCATGAACCGTCTGAATATGCAAGGTACCAGGCCATTTCTCCAAAGGGCTTTTATTGACTTCAAATGTCAACCTTAGTTTTTTCAGCCTTTCTGGTGTCATCCACAGTCCAGGCATGTCTCTTTTGATCATGACATTCCAGACAAAGACTTGGTTAATAAAACCATAACTGGAAACTGTCTTTATGTGTCCTGTTATAAAGAAATTAGATTTTTATTGGATTTATAAAAATAAACATATTGTCATGGAAATAATGCTACTCTCTCATTAAGAGTTTCCAAATTCCAGAGGGATCAGGTAGGGAGAAAAATATAAATACTTCAGTATTTCTTATGAAAGTATAATTTGCCAGATTGCTGTAAGGAAGAAATTAGTTTTCTTATATGTCTGAAAAACAAAAGATTAAAAATTAGCAATATTTTCAATAACAATTTATAAAAGCCACAATTATCTTCAGCTTATAATGTCCCATAATTAATTTTTCTTTATCCTTATTATTTGCCAGTATTTCCATAAATCCAATTATTCAGTCAGGTTCTGCAAATCTTCATTTACTTCAAAGAGACAACCTACTCTGAAAGCTGTAATTTAGAGTGTGTCAGAGTCATTTTCATAAACTTTTCCAAAGATATATTTTTGCAAATGCATTAGAGTAAAACAATGACTATCTCCAAATTATGAAAAAAAATCATCATAATAATATCCTTAAAATGACAGTTACAGATCTGATTATAATGCAATTGATACAGGACTTTGCTTTCCTGCAACATTTTAAGATAATAGCTAAAATGACAAAAGGAAGTATATTGGAACTTTGTGGAGTCTTGGAGATGTTTATATAATCTCTAACAGGGGTGTCCGACCTTTTGGTGCCTCTGCACCACACTGGAAGAAGAAGAGTTGTCTTGGACCACACACTAAATGCTTGCACATGTAATGACAAAAAAAATCTCATAATTTTTTAAGTAAATTTATGATTTTGTGTTGGGCCACATTGACAATCATCCTGGTGCCAGGGTCAAGCCTTGGCAGGGTCTCAGGGTCCCTGAAGGATGCACGGCTAAGGCAAAGTGAATGAAGCCAGACACCAGGCAGGGTGCCAGAGGACAGCCAGGCTTTTTGGGCCCGAATAACTCACCCAGAAGACTCAATCTTTATTTTTATGGGGGGGGGGGTTTACAACATTCAATGCATAGTATGATTATTAAAACAGAAACAGTGACCATAGAAATAATTTCAAAAAACACAGAAGGTTTTACAGATCAATCATGTTAAACAAAGAAATAACCAAAAAGTACAGGAGGTCCCACAGATCAACCATATTAAACAAAGGTTATTTGACCAAGAGGGTCATTAATCAGATAATCAGTGAAGTTATACAGGCACAAACTTTCAGGTGCCAATTAGTAACTAGGTATCTATTAATATTCCAGGGATTGGTCTAAATTGAAAGGGTGCAAGGGGTGATTTATAGGTTATATAGAAATTAACTACTGTCTGTTGAGGTTAGATTTGTCTCGGTTAGGTAACTGGTTTTTTGCCTAGGTTTTTTGATTTATACATCTTGCGGGCGGGGGGGGGAGCATGTTTTGTGTTCATTTCCATGTATTGAGATTATTATTTTCAACTAGAACTCCTTACTTCTTTATACTCCTGTCCAGGGTATGGGAGGGGTAGTGGCTCTAATAAATCTTAAGCCTCTCAGTGGTGACTCCTTTAAGGGGCATTCTTAGCAATAGTTTCCTTCAGCATTCTGGCAGTTGGTCTGCCCATAGTTTAATTTTGTCCTTAACTTCCCAGGTGGGGGAAGCAGGCAGCATTAGGGTTGCTAGGGGTCTCTATTCTGTGGTCAGCAAGTCATTTCACACAGAATCAGACGCATTGTGCAGAGTTTTTGTTATAACACACAGGTATCTAAAAATCCCACCACCTGTTGCTAGCAGGGACAGGCATACAGGAGGAGATAGACAGGAGGTCTGGCCACAGTTGCCTCTGCTGTGCAGATGCATCTCATGCGTCCCAACTGTGTCAAGCGTCAGCTGTTGGTCACTCCTGACATCTCCCCCCTTTTTATATTTTAAGCGTAAGGTTTCCACCTCTAATTGTACTCCATGGATTCCTGTTTCAAGGAGTCCGAAGGCGACTGGAAAAAGACAGATTCCAATTAGCACGATCCCAATGATAAGCACCAAATTGATTATAAATGATACAAAATTTTGACCACAGACAAAAGTTTTTAATTTCTCGAGGAATATGGCTGCCACTTGAGAAGCAGGCATTCGGGCATCATTGGAATTATTAATATCCTGGATTTTTTGGTGCAAGGTTTTCAGGTCTAATCCTACATCACTGTCATTCCAAATGCCTTATAAATGATTTTGAACCTTATCCCAAGCAACTTCAGAAGCATTATATTCAAGAGGAGTAACACAAACCAGTGACATCTTAGCATAAGTCTCCCCTTGAGTGAGAGCAGCTGATTTCCTATGTGGATTACCACTTCCTCTAAAGCATTAATTTTTGTCTCTAACTTTTTGTCTATATTTTCCTGGGCTACTAAGGCAAAAGTAATACTTCTTGTTAATTGATCCACGTGTTGGGCTGTATGTATTTCCTGTATTAATGCAGTGGCGGAGGCTGCTACTGCCCCTATAATGGCTATTAGTGCAGTGATTCCAATTATTAAAGCCCCTAAAAATCTCTTTTGACGTGAAAGCGCATTACTCATTTCCTGAATAGCTTGTAAACCAGGGCTTTCACACCAAGGTATGTCTATTTTCACAGGAAGCATGATATATGGTGGTTGTTGAATAATTATAATAACATCTGTTTGACCTCTTTGGGAAATAGAGTTAATTAATATGCAGCCTTCACAAGAGACAGAATATATGAGTGTTTCATTTTTCTTATAGGTGATATTTAATTTACTTTTTAAAAAAAATCAAAATGGCATAAGGGACCTGTACAGAAACCTGGATAAAATGAATTTCTGGGGCAATGGCAGTTTTGTTTGGGTGTCTCATACGTACTGTGTCAGTAGTGGCAATTAATTGCCATAATTTAGATTGAAGATATTGTTTACCATTAACCATCTTGGTCAAAGTTCCATCAATCCACCCTGCTGAATACCTCCATGCTAAAGAGGCATTTTTAGGGACAGCTCCAGAGAGATAACCGAAGAAAAGAGCACAAAGCCCAAAGGGGATCTGTCTATCCAAGGTCAGAGTGGGATTAGGTATAGACCAATCAGTAGTCGAGTAGGGGGGTTGATGAGCATATTGCATGACTCTTTTTTTTTATTTTAAAAATTAATTGTAGTTGTTAAGCCTGTGAAATCTACTATTTGCTATTTTCGAATGGGATTATAAGAAAACGACTTCCATATACATTATAAAGCACAAGTAAGGATTAAGACAAGGAGGAACCCGAGGGCTGCCAAGACCCAAATTCCTAAATTTAGTCTGTTGAAAAACGTTATAAATGTAAGGGAATGATAAGAGTTACAGGTCTGGTTACACTTCAATCTTTGGGAGAATTAGCACAGACTTCAGGAAGTTACTTTAAAGATATGCAGCAAGGGCTTGCTGCCCGAACTCAGGGTGAAAGAGTTTTAGCAAGTCACAAAGCAGCCTAGGCGTAATGCAGGCCTGATTTCCCACGGGAGAACTTTTTCACGGGTGTGTTCCTGCGTGCTGACTCACCCCCCACCCGTTTTTCACGTGGGTGCTGGGCTACATTTTCACATCTAGAGAAGCGGTTCTCCCTCCTTGCTTTTAGTTAGGACTGCTCTAGGTCCCACAAAGGTTGCTACTTGCTGGTCTTTTACACAACCCTGGAAAAATAATTTGCAGATGCATTGAAGTACATAAAGCATTATTATAATCAGTAAAAAACCAGTGACTCTAAAAACTCACATTCTCAGATTTAGTCCATCAAACCAATTTTTGGGGGTTCAGTCAGTCAAAATTTTCCCGGAGGGTCTGAAAAACCTCCTGCTTGGTTAAGCGCTGAATGTCCCGCAGCTGCTGATGTAGCTCTAGCTGCAGTTTATCAATTTGTCCCTTTAAGTTGGCAGGAAAAGTCTCTCTTAGGTGATGAATATCACTCCAGGAGTGCTGGCTGGAATTCTGCTTCAGGGGGATGACACATAGCTTGGAGAAGTCTGGATTGGGAGACTCCAATGGGCAGAGGTGGGTCACGGCCAGGGAAGCCTTTTTTGTGATATGGCTTCACTGTCTTCGCTGGCAGTTCCAAAGGTCATTCTGGAGACTAAACACAAGCACACCCTTTTCCCCAAGTTAAGAGGTGAGCCCACTTTACAGTTGCCTGACCAGTTGGATTGTAAGCTATTCTTGTTTTATGCTGGATATTCCAACACTGAAGAAAAACCTGAGTAGAATGAGCAAGGTATTTAGGGCCATTATTGGTTTTAATTTTCTGAGGCCGTCTTAAACGACTAAAGGCCTCAAGCCAATGGGCTTGTATATTTTGGGGGGATTCTCCTGTTAAGGCAGATGCATGTAGGACATTAGAGTAAATATCAATAGAAATATGAATGTATTTGAATTTTCCAGAGGGAGAGTAATGAGTGACATCTGTTTGCCAAATCGTTTGAGAATTTAGTCCTCGAGGGTTAACTCCTGTGGATGGAGGTGCCTTAGTAAGGGCTTGACAGTCAGGGCATTCTTTAATAATTTGTTTAGCTTGGGAGTGATAAAAAAACAGTCTTTTAACTTTTTCTATTACTGTTTTTTGTTTGGTTTCGGAGGTCTGGTTTTTGCCTTCTAGAAGGGCTCTTTTTGGCTTTTAGCCCTTGACCCTTAGCTTTCTAGTTTGCAACAAGTAGGGAGCAGTGAACGAGGTTTGGTTCTAAGTGGCAGCTGAAAAATAGTCTTAATTTTAAAAGTGCCATTTTTTTTTTCTTGGAAAGACAGGCCCTCTGCTGTTTTTGCAAGCTGCAAAAAGTTTAAGAAGCAATTCTCCTGTTATTATCAGGACCTGGTAGTTCTCAGGTTCAGAGTTTTCAAGGAAAGTGAGAAAGATAGGGGAGGGAGGTGTTCTAAATATGTTTTAGACAAAAATAGTTACGCGCCAGGGGCCTTTTGTGGCTCTATTGACTAACTGTTTCCTCCGGGAGAATAGCCAGTTCTTCCCCAAGGAAACAATCAGCATTTACAGGTACTGAGTTAAAAAATAGTACTTAGTCTTCCATGGAGAAGGGCTAGTTCTCCCTGAGAGACAGCACACTTATATTTTATTTTTATAAGAAAGGTCACAGTTCTGGCATAAATAAGGAGGATTTTTTTAATATTTCTTTAACACATCACACCCCCATCTCACCTATAGCATGCTTTAGGATTGACAAACTCATGAACACATTCATAACTTTTAGAAAGTTTTTCCCCCACTGACAAATACATTTACTTTTTTGTTGTTAATTTTTATTGATTGCTGTATTCCTTAAGTGTGCTCAAAAGTGAACTATCTCATTATCTAGTGCCATTGACAACTTTAGGGGGGCTAGAGAAAAGAGGAAAATTCTGAGATACAGGGAAAGTCCAGTTGTCCTTATGATATTCAGCTGCAGCTTCCTCAAGACCTGCCTCGTCCCCAGGGGAAAGTTGATCATCTTCCCCTGATGCTTTAGCCAAATTAAGTCTAGACCCAGCTGGGGACAATAAGGGGGTCTTTTCATCTGATACTGGGACCATAGGTTTTAACTTATGAAAACTGACACTTCTATGTGTGGATCTAAAGCATCTCTGATAAGATTCCAAAGAGAAAAGGTGTCAACCGGGACATTCTCAGGCCCATGATTTGAATAATATTTTTTTATACTATCTCCCACCTAGAGCCAAGTGTCTAAATTGACAGTACCTTCCTCTGAAAACCAAGGACAACATTCCTGTACAAAATGTAAAAATCTAGCTATCTGGTGAGTGGTGACCTTCAAACCTTTTTTATTAAGCATATGCTGAATGATTTCAATAAAGAGTTTTCTCTCTTTAGACTCAATATGGCCCATAGCTTCTCAAGTTCTTAAAAAGCTTCCCACCACACTCTTAACCGCACTTCCTTCTGAGGGGGCTCACAAAACCCTTTGGTGGGGTCCTCTAGCAGGCCTGAAAGTGGAGTAGGCTTACCTTCGGGTCCCTGTGCGGGCGCCACCTCCGGGGTCCAGCCTCAGCAAGGTCTCAGGGTCCCCGAAGGATGCACGGCTAAGGCAAAGTGAATGAAGCCAGACACCCGGCAGGGTGCCAGAGGACAGCCAGGCTTTTTGGGCCCGAATAACTCACCCAGGAGACTCAATCTTTATTTTTATGGGGGGGGGGGGGTATACAACATTGAATGCATAGTATTATTAAAACAGAAACAGTGACCATAGAAATAATTTCGAAAAATGCAGAAGGTTTTACAGATCAATCATGTTAAACAAAGAAATAACCAAAGTTAAACAAAGAAATAACCAAAAAGTACAGGAGGTCCCACAGATCAACCATATTAAACAAAGGTTATTTTGACCAAAAGGGTCATTGATCAGATAGTCAATGAAGCTATACGGGCACAAACTTTCAGGTGCCAATTAGTAACTAGGTGTCTATTAATATTCCAGGGATTGGTCTAAATTGAAAGGGTGCAAGGGGTGATTTATAGGTTATATAGAAATTAACTACTGTCTGTTGAGGTTAGATTTGTCTCGGTTAGGTAACTGGTTTTTTGCCTAGGTTTTTTGATTTATATGTCTTGGGCGGGAGGCCATGTTTTGTGTTCATTTCCATGTATTGAGATTATTATTTTCAACTAGAACTCCTTGCTTCTTTATACTCCTGTCCAGGGTATGGGAGGGGTAGTGGCTCTAATAAATCTTAAGCCTCTCAGTGGTGACTCCTTTAAGGGGCATTCTTAGCAATAGTTTCCTTCAGCATTCTGGCAGTTGGTCTGCCCATAGTTTAATTTTGTCCTTAACTTCCCAGGTGGGGGAAGCAGGCAGCATTAGGGTTGCTAGGGGTCTCTATTCTGTGGTCAGCAAGTCATTTCACACAGAATCAGAGGCATTGTGCAGAGTTTTTGTTATAACACACAGGTATCTAAAAATCCCACCACCTGTTGCTAGCAGGGACAGGCATACAGGAGGAGATAGACAGGAGATCTGGCCACAGTCGCCTCTGCTGTGCAGATGCATCTCATGCGTCCCGACTGTGTCAAGCGTCGGCTGTTGGTCAGCTCCTGACATCCTGGGCTGCATGCAGTTCTCAGGCCAAAGGTTGGACACCCCTGCTAGAACATCTATTTTAATAATAAAAATATGTGAATATAAATAGAACATATTATTTCTTTATTTGACAGAACTTTCCATGTACTTCAAGCATATCGAATAGCCTTAATGAGTTCAAAATTTTTTCTTGTTAAGGAGAAAGAAAAAACCCCTGAGGCATTCCAGGTACCCATTGGAATGACACCATGCCAATTTTAGGTCAAGAAAAGTCTCTTAAAATTTGAACCCTGGGGAGGTTGTCAAATATACTTGACCAAAAGATTGTATATCACAATACCTCACACTCTTTCTTTCCAACCTGGGCCTGGCCTCAGCCCCCTTGTCACCTGAGTTCAGATAGCTCCCACAAAGAAAGGTGGGGAGAAGAAGGGCTGTTCTGCCATCAACAGGGCAGTGACCAGAGAGCACGCCATTGACAGCCACAAGTGCAACCATGGAGTGGGCTTCAGGAAGCATGCCCCTCAGGCACTCAAAGAGATCCAGAAATTTGTCATGAAGGAGATGGGAACTCCAGATGTGCACGTTGACACCAGGCTCAACAAAGCCATCTGGGCCAAAGGAAGAAGGATGTCCCAAACCACAGCTGTGTGCGGTTGTCCAGAAAACACAATGAGGATGAAGATTCACCAAACAAGCTCTATACATGGGTCACCTCTGTACCTATCACCACTTTCAAAAATCTGCGAACTTAGTGTGGATGGGAACTAACTGCTGGTTGTCAAATAAAGTCATAAAACTGCCTTGAGGTTTGGTTTCCTATTTCTAGTAGCAATGGAATGTGTTTGTATATCTTAAAGTAGTTCCCAATTAAAGGATCATTTGGAAAGCTTAAAACAAGATTGTATATCATTATGAAACAATATTAAATTATTTATTTACCCAAAGTGACAATAAAGTTATAAACATGACTACAGGCTAGTTTAACTTTAGTTCTTACAATAAAGAATATGGGTTTTTTGCCCTGGTTGCTGTGGTCAAACCAAAATGTCACCAGTTTGGTTTCCAGTCAGGGCACATACCTGGGTTGCAGACCAGGTCTGCTCACGTGCCTCTTGCACACTCACATGGGGGGCACGTGAGAGGCAACCTACAGCTGTATCTGTCCCACATCATGTTTCTCTCTCTCTCTTTCTCCCTCCCTTCTTCTCTCTAAAAATAAACAAGTAAATCTTAAAAAAAGAATAATATGGCTTTTTGAGTAATCAAGTACATAATTAACATGATATAACACATCTTTTAAAAAAATATAGAATCTCTGCTTTCTAGGCACACATAAGAAAAACCTTTTTCTCTTTTACCAGACTGAAAAAGAGCCAAATTCTGAGTTAGCTTACTTTTGATACTTAGATTCACTTATGTAATTAAATTGATTATTCAGCTACCTGTACAATTCCCTGTCAAGGTCCCCTTCACAGACCTTCCTCACTTTGCACAGATGTTCTTCGACTCACACTAACCCTCTCTTTCTGCAGCAAGTAGTTTTATACCTTGTATCTTCCATTTCCAAACCACACAATTTCCAACCTAACTAGAATTCTTAATTCTTAGAAGCCTTGATTTTTAGTGACAACTAAAAGTATTTAACATTTTTCAGATTGATACTTTTATGAACATATTGCATAACCTCTACTGCAAAGTTTCATTGGTAAACACACACACATTTTCAAGACATACTTCAAATAAAGTACCAGATGTATTCATTAACATAACTAAATCCATTTTCTAGCTTCTCTATAGTTAAAAGTCAAAGTAGACAAACACAGATCAATTAAAATTTCAGTATCCTGCTATTTCAAAATATGTAGATATTTAATTATTTTTACCATTTAGCCTAGCAAAACTCAAAAGTTCCAAATCATCAAAGACTTTGGAAAATTATATTTAGGCATATATACACACATATATATATATATACACACATATATAATTATTACTGAAAAGTTTTATCAAAATTCTTCCTTTTATTTACATCTAATTATTAGTTTTTAATAACTTTATGAGATTTTTAAGGTCAATTATTACCCAAGCAATTTTAGTGACATATTAAATTAACTTATTCCTGCAAACCCAGGAAAAGCAAACATATACTTTATGTTAATAACTTTAAAAGATATTAAACTTAAACCAGGTTTAATATCAAATAATTTCCCAGACCACATGATCAAAAAAGACATTTGATATAGTTCTTATCTTTGTCCTTGACAACTTCAAGGAGGCTGGGGGAGAGGCAGGGGAATAATCAGGCCCATTTCTCCCCCACCGTGAGGAGGCAGACACCCCTCCTGCTCCAGGCAACCAGCAGAGTTTGAGGAGTGGCATTAATTGCCCTATTGTTCCCAGGACTTCTGGCTCCCTGGCCGCCAGGAGGAATTACAATGTTGAAAAGACTTATCTCTTCATTATTTTCCTTCTGAGTTTTACAGTCTGGGAGGGAAGTGAGATCTTGTCATTTTTTAAACCATCAATTTAAATCCTTTCTGAGTAGAATGCTTATGACATAACAACATGAAAGCTTGCACATAAGCAATTTTCTCTTTACCAGACCTTTGGCAAAACAATTCTAACTAATCATTGGCTTATAGCTGTATGTCACCCAGTCAGCTAAAATTCAACCTCATGGACTCTTGATGGGATTGAGACCAAGCCTCTCCTTTTCAAAACAGAAGCAAAAACAAAATACAAAGTTCAAACAAATGAGTCCTCCTCTAAAAGGGGGGACTGGGACTAGCCTTAGAAACTCACCTCACACCACCTTTCATTTTGGACAGACAAGAGAAACACAGGAGAACTCTCAACAGAAACTGGCTTCCTCCCAAGGAGGAACAGAGAAACAAAACTAACACACAACAAGAAAAGAAAAATTACATAAAATCCATATACCAAAGCCAGAAGAGTGCTCCAACCAAATTCCACCCTGAGGAACTGGGATTCTCCTTGTCACTGAGCCATGCCTACCACCCAGAGTGGTGGGGCGAGGGTCCTGGCAGGGTCAGGGGGGTCCTGGTTGTGCACACCGGGGACTTACCCAGTGTGGAAGCTTGGAGTCTGTCAACCCCCCAGAAAAACCAGTTTACCAGATATTTCTTACAGAAAAGCCCAAATTTGGTTCCTAGACCACCAGATGGCCAAGGGCCATAAACCAGATGGACTTTCTGAGCACAAACCCAGTTTCTTACTGAAAAGTCAGGTGACAGGGGCTCTGAGAGTCAGAAAAGGAGCATCGTCCTCGAGTGAAATCGCCCCACAGCCGCCAGAGAGTTTCTGAATCTGCACGGCAGGGCCCCCAGTCCAGGCGGCCAATGCGGCTCCCCACCACATACTCCGACTTGCCCAAGTCCCGCAGTCTGTCCCACCAAAGTTGCAGGACTTGAAAACAGAGGGCAACTGAGTCCGGGCCTCATGCTGCCAGTCACCGCTCAACCAAAAATCGGAGGCAGGGAAGGGTTATAAGTGCACTTTTATTAATATCAGAGGCCAGCAGTCTGAGAAGGTTGGGAGTGAAAACCCTAACATCCACCTTATCTTGAGCCTTCAGAAGCAAGTTTATGTAGGGGAAAGTTATGAGTTTAAGAGGGGGAAGTTCCTAGGGGGAGCACAGACCTGTTGTGTCTCTTGGGAGTGGGAGCTGAGAGGGAAGTCTGCAGCTTCTCCCCAGGCTGCTTCCTCCATTCCAGTGTTATCTATCTCTCCGTTTGCATTAGAATTTCCCTTCCTCTCCACCCCAGGTTAATGGACTTTATGCACTTTCTGATAAAGTCTAGCACTCAGCTTTTTGGCTTTGTTTCATTTTCTTGTCTCTGTTTGCCCATTCCACTTGCCTAAGAATTTTTGAGCTTCTTACTATCCTGCCTCAGGGCTGCCACCAGTGAACTGTGTGACCCTGAGCATGTCCCTTAGCTTCTCTGAGCCTCAGTTTTTCTGTGTGTAAAATGGGTATAACTAGACCATCCACACCCCCAACACCACATCTACCAGAGCGACCCTATCAAGCAGCACAGTTGTTTTCTGGACACTGACTGAGTAGTTCTCAGGAGGCACAGCCACTCACTAATGGGCAGCAGCATCTGGAAACTCGCTGTCATTCGGGGCAGCCAGACTCTTTGAATCAGTGAACCCCACCTGACTCAGTCTCCAGGTGCAGCACAGGAGGAGAGGAAGGAAGGAGCACTAG
Source organism: Tonatia bakeri (assembly GCA_004024845.1). NCBI lineage: Eukaryota > Metazoa > Chordata > Mammalia > Chiroptera > Phyllostomidae > Tonatia > Tonatia bakeri. Next base: position 18,576 of record PVIA01007574.1, on the reverse strand, counting down.
GGTGAAAGTCTTTACTCTCCTGTCCCTGAATTCCAAGCTTGTCCCTCCTCCCCCAGAACCCTTCCCTCCTCTTTGTCTAGACCCATTTCCTCTGGCTCCTCCCCACTAAGTAACTGCCAAATTCCTTTGATTTCCATTTTTTTGTTAAGGCCTCCACAATACAGAGGACTGCCTGGCTGGTGTGAGGGCAGCCATGACCACAGAGGTGGGGGGCAGCTGTGACCACAGAGGTGGGGGGCAGATGCCTTCCCAAGTGCCCAGATTCTGTTCCTGAACACAGTGAGTTTCCACACATCAGGCATGGGTGGTGCTGCCAGGCTGAGCTACTGCCTGTCCTGGAAAGCACCTTGGGGTTTCTGAGGAGACAACACTTGGGTGGCTGGGGGTGGAGGGAGCTTCCCAAAGAGAACACAGAAAGGCGGAAGTGCCTGGTTTGGGAAGGGGGGAGGGGCAGGGACAGGGACAATCCGGATCCCTGCATTGAGCAAATGCTGACTGAGCTCCCAGTGGGTGCCTGTCCTGTCCTCGTGCTGAGGGGAAGGAGGGCAGAGGTCATCACAAAGAGACTGATGGTTTGTGGGAATGAAAGGGGAAGTACACAGGGCATCTGGGGAGGTTGAGTGACCAGCATGGCCCACTCCCTCTGGAGGTGGCCTCCCTGGGGTCAGCCATCTACTGGCTAGGAAATAGGTGACCGCAGCCAAGCTACTTTGACCTCTCTGGGCCTCAGTTTCCACATCTGTGAAATAGGGAGAATCCTTGAGCCATGTCCAGAATCGGGTTGAGGGGTCAGTGAGGTGCACTCTAGGGTGCTTGAAGAGAGCCTGGCACACTGTGGGTGATCTCACGGGTTTAGTCTGAGGAAGGGTGTGGGGGCAGCAGGGAAGACTCCTGAGGGGTCTGTTCCCTGTGGGGTGAGCACACAAGCAGGGGCAGCTCAGGGGGGCTGCAGAGGGGCCCTCTGGGGAGTGAGAGAGGCGTGGAGCAGTCCCTGCAGTCTGGGACGCACAGGGCTGGTTTGTACCTTTGTGCCAGGTTTGTGGGCCCTGTGTGCAGGTGGCTTTGTTTACACCCTCTGAGCTTTATGATCCCCATGGCGTTCATGGGAAAACTGAGGTTCAAAGACATTGAGGCCACTTGCCAACTGTGCCCGTGTGGTAAGTGGCAGAGAAGAGAGGTGCCTGTATTTACCTCCAGAGAGGGAGGTGCCCACAGGGAGAGCAGTAATGGGGGGAGGCAGGCAAGTGGCAGCCCCAGGCCCAGGAGGCCTGTCAGGTCACCCTGTCCTGGTCCCCACCCCACAGTACCCATAGAAGCCTCTCCCAGCCTTGTTCCTGAGGGGCGGGGAAGCTGGACTGACAGAGCCCTTCTGGGTGGGGACATGGGGCAGACTGGTGGGCAGTAGCAGAGTGTGGGGGCAGAGGCTGGTGGGGGGGTTTCTGCCTGGGCTTCACACTGCAGCCCACCTCAGCAGGGGCCCTGGCATGGCCTGCTTCCCCCCACAGTCACCGGCCCCTGGGCTCTCCATGGTGGTGGAGCTGGAGAAAGCTGAGCCAGGCCTGCTTGGTGCTCCGGGGGGCTTCAGGGTCAGGATGTGTGACCTCAGGCTCCTTTCGTGTTTGATGGGCGATCCCAGGGCTCCTCCCAGGCCCTGACGTGTTCTTATCCTGGTGGCTAGTTTTTATTTTTCAATCCCCAGACTCACAGCTTTTCAAATTCGAAGGAAAATCCTGCATGAGCAGTTAAAACAGGACCTTGCAGTCCTGACAGAAATGAGGACAGGTGTGACCCCCACAGGGGCCAGGAGCACCCATCCACCCCACATGGCCTCCCCTTCAGGTATCCCCCTCACTCCCAGCAGTTAGGAGTGACCATCCTCTTCCTCCTAAGAGTTCTGGGAGGTCACAGGTCCTGGCTGTTCTGCTGAAGAGCTGAACAATATGAGGGCCCCTCTTGGGGGCCTCATCCCCCCATTCCTGCCCCCGCCAGCCCCATGTGGCCCAACCTCCTCAGGGTCTAGGATGGAAGCTGGAAGCACAAGCAGGACAGGACTGGTCCGGGGAAGCACCCAGGGAGCCTGGAGTGAGAATGTTCTGTGTCTCATCCTGAAAAGCAGCTGTGTGGTGGTCAAATTAAAAGTATGGGTGCTGACACTCAAACCCCACTCCATTTCTGACCAGATGCGTGGCTTTGGTCTGTTCCCAAACTTCTTTGTGCCTCAGTGTCCTCATCTGTGGTGGTGGCGCTAATAATGGCCAGGGTTGTCGTGAGCATAGCCAGAGGACAGACGGGGAAATGGGCCACAAGAAGTGTCTCCAACCCTTGGGCAGCAGCGCCCTTTGGCTGAAAGCCTCTCACTGCCTCTGTGGTAAGCGCCTTCTGCCTGCTGTGGCTGGGTGCTGTAGAAGGAGGCTGGGATCACTGGGCCTATAGAAGGAGGCTGCCTACCCCTGGGCCTGTAGGGCCTGGCCCTGTCTCCTGACTTCCAGGTGGGAAGAGGAGGAAAGAATCCTCAGCCTCCCAGCTTGGTCAGGACCTGAGAGAAGTTCTGACCTAGCACAGGGATTAACCCATCCTAAATGAATTAACTCATCCTGGTGAGAGCTGAGAGGACACTGTCCCTTTAGATGAGAGACATGGTATCTACTTTGTCATAGTCTACACCACCCCCTATTGTCCCCGACCAGGTCACCTCTCCCACGCACATCACCTGCCTGGCTCCTAGAAGCCTTTTGTTTGAGGGAATTGGCTTAGAGGAGAACTGGGAGAAGACATTAACACCTAGAAAATGTGAAAGTTGACCAGAAGCTGGGAGCTCTCTCTTAGGACAATGCAGATCACAGACCACCTTGGATTTTAAAGGCATTCTGGAGGTCAGCGTTAGCAGTCTAGCAGCAAGCAGTGTGGGGATTTTGCCCAGAGAGACCGGGGTGGGGGAGGGACGGGGAGAGGCACCTGGGATGTGCCCTTGTCCTCCCCAGACTTTTCTCTGAGTCATCCGTCTGACACAGCAGGTAGGAGGTGTCCCTGTTTTACAGATGAGCACACTGAGGCAGAGAGGGTAAGAAAGGTCCCTGAGGCCCCTCAGGTAACAAACAACAGAAAGAGGATCCAAACCTGGACCATGTCTGGCTGTACAATAATGAACGCCTCACCAAAGCCTTTGCTGCTTCCCAGCGGCCTAGGAGAGAGGATGGGACCAGATCTGTGCTGTCGGGGCCTGGGAGGCGTGGAGACACCCCAGCAGGGCCTGGGGCAGGAATGGGGAGCCCAGGAGCAGGAGTGAAGGGGGAGGCTGTCCCCTGGCTGCAGACAGCACCCAGGAAGAGGTGCTACCCCAGGTTGCTGGGAGGTCAAGGGTCATGGCCCCCACTGCTGGGCAGGGGTGGGCAGAAGGTGAGAGGATGCCTTCCTCTAGACCTTCTCAGGTGAGCCTGAGGGTTATCCTTTAGGATAGGCTGGCAGCTTCTTTGGTCCCTTGGGTTTCTGAGTGTTCAACCAGGGCTCTGGGGCCTTTTCTGGGAGCTTGGCCTGGGGTCCAGCAGCCCCTGGCTCTGCCCTGGTTCCTTCTCCTCTCAGGGTCAAGTATATGCTGCTTCCTCCTATGAGAGGTCAACTCCCAGTCACTCAGACTCAGAGCCTGGAGGTCTCCTTATCTGTCTCAGAGTGTGTGTGCAACTACCTGGGTTGGGGCCATTTCCTCAGTTCCCAGCTGTTGCTGGCCCCGATCTCAGGACCTGACATACCAGGCCTGCCACTAGCAAGTTCCAGGGGCCTGGCCAGAAGGAGGCCAGCCCAATGACACCCTGCCTCTTCTCCCTGCAGATTGTCCCCTTCACTGGGTCCATCCAAGGGGGCCTCTAGGAGGGACTTCTGATCACTGTCAATGGGATTGTGTACCAGTCCCGTGAAACCAGGTACCTGGAACTGCCTTGCTGCACCCCTCAGCCAGCCATGCTGCCTGTCAGCTCTGGTCGGCTCCCCCCACACCCTCCAAGCTGCCTGTGCCTGGCTCAGGGGAGGCTGGGTGAGCAGGGCCAGCCCAGGCCCACACTGCGTGGTACGCCTGCCGTCTTCCAGTAGCATCAGGACGCCCTTATCACAGACGCCCCGTAGACGCAGGGAAGCAGGAGCTCACGGTCCCAGGCAGCCCAGACGCTGATGCTTATGGTCTGGGATTGAACTGTGCACACGAAGACCCAGAGATGCAAAAGTAACACTTCCTTTATTACCCACAACTGCTTTCATTTGCTCAAAACCATTTGGCTTAAATGGAAATGTTTAAATCTGCTGTTAAATTTACTTTGGTCACTTTCTGTTTCAAGTTCTTTCCGGGATATTACAAAGTCTTCTCAAAATACAAACATCCTCTGGGCTCTGGTTCCCACCTAAGAGGGCCCTTTGAGGAACAGGGCAGAGCTTGTGGCTGCTGGGCTGTCCGACCTCCCGCAGCCAGGGGGCCTCTCCTGAGGTCTGGGTGGGGGCAGGTGTGGGCTCCTCCTGATCTGGGTGGGGTCTGTGTATACTGCACACAGGGGCCCTGCTGGGCACGTAATCCTCTCTGGGAAGCCCCTCTGTCTGAATCCCAGATAGTGTTTTCCCCCAGTGGACCCTCCGTCGCCTTGCTTGGGGCCTGGCCCCCTCCGCCGCATGCCCAGGCCCAGCCCTACCTCATCTCAGTGTGCGGATTCTAAAGGACATTCTCCGCCTTGCTGGCCCTGCCAGGCGGCTGTAGCCACACTCACCCCTGGTACGGGTCAGAGAGCCCTGGGCGCCCCCAGAGGACTCCCAGGAGAGTGAGGAACCCGGATCCCCCAACCCTGCCATAGGGGAAACTGGGACCTCACCTCTGAACCTCTGTCTCCTTCTCTTTCCTTCTCCCTCTGCATCCCCTGCTCCCACCTCGGGGAGGGCTTTCTGCTCCCACCCTGCTGTCCCTGCATCTTCCCACGGGCCCTTCGGCACTCTCTCTTCCCGGGGCAAAGCACCACAGGAGTGGAGCTGGAGGACCGCAAAAGGACAGATACATGCAGAGATATTTCAGGAACAATAGTCTCCATTTAAAGAGGAACGTGGACTTCTGGTTTCTGATTCCAGAGTCACAGACAGGCTGCCTTCCTCTCAGCGTTCCTGGAGTGGGGGTGGGCCCTGCTGGCTGAGGGCCACTGAGTGACCTGGTGTTGGGGACAGCACCCAGAATCGCCCTCCTCCATGGAGAAATCATATGGGCTTTGCTGGAAATGAAGAGAATGTCTGCCCAGGGCTGCCTCTGGGCTGGGTGCAGGGCCTGGCCCTGTGACTGCTGCAGGAGACACAAAAACGAGGGGCCTTCCTGAGCGCTGCGCATTGGCTGGGGGCGCCGACGGCAATCCCTCGGTGGAGAACTTCGGACTGAAGCTGGGCTTAGGACACGGGTCTGGGCAGAGGCAGCGCAGACACTCATCATGCCCCTTTTGTGAGCTAGACTCCTCGGAAGGTGCTTTGTTTCAATTCCTCACCCTAGAACCACAGCTCTATGCAGAGGAAGTGTTGATGGTGAAGGCTTCCTCCCAGGGACAGAGAGAGGAAGGGAAACTCACTTGCATGGGGCTTCTCAGACACTGGCTCATTAATCATTCCCAAGGGAGAGACTCTCTCCCTTTCCTGGGTGCGGTGACTTGAGGGTCCGGTGGTTCAGGGTCCCTACCAACGACAAACACTACAGAGCTGGGGCCAGGGGCCAGGCCTGTGGACTGGGGAGGCAGCACTCCACGCCCCAGGTATGGACAGCCGCCCCACTCCCAGGAGGAAGTCCTCATGCCGGGAGAGCTAACCTTCAGTCCGTGCCTCCCCGGTCAGTCGCTGTCTCTGTGGGCTGTCCCATCAACTCCCGTGTTCTGTGCGTTTGTTCTGGTCCTTCCCGCACACGCACAGCTGGGCTGCCCTCCACCAAGTGCCCACTTTCCACCCACGCCTCTTGCTTCTAGGCATATTCCCTATCGGTCCCTTCGATACAAATTTGTCATCAGTTTTATGCTTCCTCTCCAAAGTGTCAACATTTTCTTTACCCATTTTCTACTAATTTTTAGAAAGTCACACTGGAAAGGACCTAATGCAATAAGGACACAAAAACACACTCAGTGCAAACTAGGTAAACTAACAGGAAGGCAACAGAGGCATCCTGGGAGCAAAGCTGCCACACTGGCTGTTCCCACATGCACGCATGTCAGGGGCAAGAGGCCTTCCTGCTCCTTCCATGGGCAATAAACCAGAACACTCTCTCATTTCCCCGGGCCCAGGTCTGCTGGGAACTTTCAGACCAGCTTCAGAGACCAGCACATTGCCTTCCACCAAAACCTTCGGTTTGAAGATGGCAGGTATATAGTCTGTGTTAGAATGTACCAGAACGTGGCAGACCTAAGCCGCTGCCTGTGCTAGAACAAAGGTGTGAGTCACGGGCTAAAGATTCCCCGCATCTGAAACGACCACAGGGCACGGCCACTGGCATTCTGTAGGAAATCGGTTGAATCCTCACTGCCTCTCCCCTCCCTGTAGAGCTTCTCCCAGAAACAAGGCCCATAAATCTCCTGGACTTCCTGTCACAGAATCAGCCATCCCTGATCAGAGGACCTTGTCTTACAAACACATGTACGCTGCAGGACACCTGGGAAAATTCTCCCCTTCCCCTTTGGTTCGCATTGTTGCCAGAGGAAATAGGATCCTTCCGTGGTATCACACGGACACACACACAGAAGGACTGAGGTCCAGTGCAAGATTTATTGGCACGAAAACAAAGGAAGGGCTTAGGTAGTGCGAGTGCACGACTGTAACTGGAAAAGACACTGGCGTTCGGGCTGCCTGTCACTACCAAACCCAATGAGCAATGACAGCGATTGAATCTTTTATAGGCGCTTTATTCAGATGGCCGGCGATCCGAGAAGATGGTGGGTTCATACCCTAACAAGCCATCTTCTCCTTTCCTTCCTGGCCAGATCTTTTATAAGGGGGTTGGAGGAGGACAAACAAGGGTTCCAGAGAGCTTTGAAATTTAGCAGCTGCAGCATTCCTTATCCTGGGCAATTAGCTGTCTCCAAGGGGGAGGGGTAGTCGCCTGCTTCTTCCCCGTAGGGATGTCGCCAGGATGGGCCTTATCTGTAGTTTCTGAAACAAAAGCTTAACATACACATTACTTGCTAGATTTATGGCTATTTACCTTAAGCTAAAATTTTCCAAGTCTTAAGCCCCCTATCACAACCAGGTGGCTCAGCTCCTTGCTCCCGAAAGAAGTTCAGACATGGGGCCTGCAGGCCCTCATTTGTCCTCACGCAAACCCAGGACAGGGGCCAGGACCCAGAGCTGCTGTACCATTGTTTTGGCATCTGTTCTCATCCTGTCCATGATTCACACTGTGCTTGGGCCACAGGGCTGTTGGCAGAGGGGTGGGGGGAGCCCCCCCCTCCGCCGCGTGTGTGGTGGGGAGAATGCCTCAGGCCTTTGCTAAACTTTGATTGTATTTCCTTGGGTTTGGGAAGGGGTAAGTTTTCTTTCAAACTATCCAATCCCTTTCCTAGGTCTTCTGGGGTTTCTGTTCCTATTTGGTCTTTTCCCCAGATTTTCCCAGGCTAACTCCTTCCCTTTATGGTGACCATTTTGGCTCTTGCTGCACAGGCCTCATAGCTGGGCTTCCTCCTCTGGCTTCTACCTAGACGGCCTCAGCAGAAGAATTTTCCCCTCGCTGTTTATACCCACCCTGCCCCACTTAATCCGGGGACATTGGTTGTTCCCTGGGGAGATTGGAAAACTGGTTTTTCCTGCCTAGTCTTCCAGCGTCTGTGAAGCTGCCTTTCCTAGTTAATCTGGCTTCCTTAACTGTCTGGCTCCCTTCTCTTTCATTAATATCTAATCAGCTGCCCACAGTAACATTACGGCTGGTCAAATAATTAAAATGACATAAGGCAGACTAACAGGAGAAAACTAAGAATCTGTTCTCAAAACGGCACACAATTATGTTACACGTGTGGGGTTCATATGCCCGACACTTCCAAAGAAAAACCAATATTCAATCGATCGGAGCTTTGGAGTGAGGAATGATTTATTGATTGAGAAGCCATAGCTCAAGAAGACGGGAGAACTAATTCTCAAATGCATCTTACGGAGCTCAAACTTCAGGCCTCTGACATGTCAGGGAAGGGAGGACGGGTGAGGCGAGATGTTAGTAAGGGCCATAGACAGCTAGTCCCCTAAAAGGGAAATTGCAAAGTTTCTAAATTCCTTTGTCCTTGATTGACTCCAGCTGATCTGAGTTTGGTCCTCGAGTCCCCTATAAATCTTCGCTAAACAGTCATTGTTCTCAGCATACCTCCCATCTCTTCTGGAAGAGCATCCACTGCTCTTGCAAAAAATCAAGCCTCAAGCAGAATTCCTCTAGTTAATTGTCATCTGTGTAGCCAACCTGAAGGTCAGCAGAGATAGGAAAACTTCTGTCACAGGTGGGCACAGGTAACCAGGCTCTTGGTGATCACAGACAAAGAATTGAACACACAGAGTTTATAGCAGAAAGAGAGAGAGAGAGAGAGCCGATTTATTAAGTGATAGTACATTCCACAGAACATGGGAGCAGGCCAGCTCCAAGCAGAGATTGACCTCAAGCAGCCTGGAGGGATTCTATTCTTACAGGGCGGATCCTTCTGGCTAGTTTTGGCGGGCTTTTATTGAGCGTGTACAAGTAGTTGTATTAGTTTAGGCTACTGTGTATGTATCTCCCATGATTTTCCTTGATTGGCCACTGGAGAAGGGGGTCCAACAATGTTAATTTATTATAACGCTACTATAATGAAGCAGAGGTCATGTAGCATCTTCTGTGCAGGTGTATTCATGAGTCACCACGATTCAGCACTTTTCCAGAAATCGGGAACAACGGTCTTAGAACAGGGTCTCTGTCCTGTATCTTTGTTCTTTATCTTAGCCCTGGGGCACCTCTGGAGTTTCCTCCTTCCTGACTATCTCTGGCCTCAATTTCACCCTGTTACACTCTATTCTGGACATCGGTTATTTTACCAAAGCTTTGACTGGAATGTCATGTTTGAGCATGTGCGTTGACTCACAAGATAGCTTTCGGGAAGTAAGGTTGACTTTCTGGAGCAAATATATAAAGCCTCTTGGGAAAACCAGCCTGGTGCCTTTCCTGCAGAGTCCCTCACAGCAAAACAAGGCGAGTAAGGAAGGCACTTTCTGGGGGGCCCAGGAGCCTCGGGATATTTGGGGGACCTTGAGAAGAGAGGACTTCACCCGAATCTGTTTGTATTGCGAGGGAAGGCTGATGGCAAGTCCTTGGTTGGGCTTCTTGGCCCGAGAGACTTTTAAAAAGCCCGATGTGAGATTTCTTATGAAAAACTCTAGCACCCTTGTGGATATCCGATTCTAGTCCTGGGATTGTCCTTGAGGGACTGTCTCCTACCTGTAAACTGGACTAGATCCTGATTTCTTCTAGTTTCCTCATTTGACTACAGCGCCCCCAAATGCTGTTTCCAGCGTCTACTCCCAGTGCTCTGACTGGGGATCCTGGAGTGCTAAAACCACCCTTGTCCAAAGCCATGAGGCCTAAAGTTGGACCACCTGATATCAACTTCAGAGAAGTGAACATGACAGACCGTGCATGGATAATCTTCGTGTCTAGAGACATTCGGCCCACAAACGAAGGATTCCTGTCAGATCACCAATGTCTTCCCTCACTCCCGAGCCAGGCATTAGAAATTTTCTTGACTGGCTGCCCTCCACACTCAGACTGGGCTGATAGACTTCCCTAATCATTAACCTCTGTTTTTCTTTTATTTCCTCAGATATACAGTATTATACCAGAAGTCGTTTGCATCTTGGGCCTGCCTCGGGGAGCCTACCAGCTTTACCGCTTCCCGAAAAGAGTTTAACGAAACTGACCCGTTACCGGGAGCCAGGGACTGGATCTTTGTGCAGGAATAACCTACCTGCTTAATCTCTGAGCTGTGAAACTTGGGGAAAATTTCAAAGGCAGGAGCATCCAGGAACCAATGAGTCTGTTGAGTATTTTTGTTTTTTTGAAATGTGATTGAAATCACTGCTTATAAACATGTGATTAAAAAAAAAAAGACCAAAACTGTTCCAAAGACTGTACCCATTGTGCCTGTGTGATAATTTCATACCACAGTAGGACGATACACAAAATGAATTAAAGTCAGCACTTACACGTATACTTTGGGGTCGTAGGTACTCTGATTTAAAATTTTGGACGTTTGTGATTTGTTTCAAAGTGGGGAGAGAATGAATTTAGCTGACTAGGGACACATGGGGGAACCTATTTGCCGATGAAAATAAATTTAGTGTCCCACTGGAATTAATGTAATTCTTCATAGATTTGCTTAAATCTGTGGAGAGATGGAAACCTATTTATTTGTAATGAAGTATTTAGATAGATATTGAGTTCTAAGCCCTGTCTTCTGGGATTTGTCAATTTTAAAGAGAGCTTTTGTGCAACTTACAACGAAGTTTCTGTAAGTAAGGAAAGTGACAGTACAGTAACACTTTCTGTATGAAAGTACATATTGTATGTGCTCCTCCGAACAAAGTGCACACCTGCCTCATGGTGGACTCTTGTGCCCAGAGCCTTTAAATGCCTAAGGAACACCCTGAAAAACAACTTCAGGCCCCCGCCTCCATGCCTCACAATTTATTCAATTACTTCAGTGGTGCCTCTCAATTTCTATATCTAAGGACATCAGTAAGTTGATGGTTTTAAATGTACACTTTGAAAATTGTTTCGAGTAAAATAAATGTTGCTGAATTACAATTTTTTCCTTCCTAAGCATTGATTCCATATGTATATACTGTATTTTTTTACTATAAGATGCAACACCCCCACCAAATTTGGGAGGAATAACAGTTAATGCTGCTGTTCAGTTCTGTTTACATTTACATTGGTGAAATATTTTGTTATTTACATTATTACATATTTTACCACATTTTTTGCTTCAAAATTTTTTTCCTATTTTCCTCTAAAACCTAGGTGTGTCTTATGGTCTGAAAAATTTGGTACATTTTATTGATCTAATCCTCGGATGGATCCTTGTGTTGTTGCAGCCTCTCAGCTGCAGAGGACAACGCTACTGCAAACATGGTGCACGAATATATCCCCCAGCCCTGCTTTCAGTGACTTAGGGTTTATATCCAAGAGCGGAATTGCTGGATCACGTGGTGGTAATTCTGTGCTTACCTTCTTAAGGAACTCCCATGCTGTTTTGTTGCACAGGCCTCAGCCTACCGGCACCCACTGCACATGGCCTGGGGCTCTGATCGGCCCATCCTACCTGTGGTGAGCCCCACACACACGCCCCCAACTGGAGTCAATGTGGAGACTGAACCGGCCCCTGTGGTTCTTCCCAGGACAGCAGGATGCCCCTCAGCAGCAGTCGTCAGGGAGCTTTGGAAACACGGGGTCATTACTGACAAGTGCTGCTGGCTACCCGGGAAGGTTACAGGAAGAGAGGAAGAAACTTCAGGGTCCTGGAGTTCTGCCTTCATTGGGGTCCAAGGGAGGGGTGCCTAGGTAAGAATTAGGGTTCAAGAAGGTGACCCCACTTGGGGTCACTCCTGTGGTCAGTTATCTATGGTACCCAAGGATTTCTAAAGGGAAACTGATGGCTGGGGATCCCTGGATGCTTATCTAGGGCTTCTTGAGAGTGAGAAGGGGAAGCAGTCCAGCTGAGGCCAGTTCCCACCCGGGGGTGCTGTGCAGGGTTTTTGGAGAAAAAAATCTGCGCACTGTGGGGACATATTTTGTAAACTGGTGACTTCGGACTGCTCTGCTTTTCTCTCATTGGATATTTCTGTCCGAGGCTCTCGAGCTCCTGGGACTCATTCCCGCAGCTCTCCAGCTCCACTTCCTGGAACTGGCCTGTCCCTGACTGATTACTTCGGCGGTGTCCCACCCTGGTCTGTTTGTTCTGATATCCTGTCTTGCTGGCTGGGGTGTCGTGTGCAACATCAGACCAGACTGTCATTACCAAGAAATGTTTCATCCTGCTGGCAGTAGCCTTCTGTTAATTGCACAAAATCGTGTTTGTTTGTTTGTTTGTTTCTGCCGTTTAAACATCGTCACAGAATCCTATTCTGAAAGGCATGTTCATTAAAAAGAAAACAAAAATAAAAATTGATGACCTTAACTACCAGATTTGTCATGCAAATGGGCAGAACTTGGTGAAGAAGGAATGGGTTTCTTACAAGCTTTTTCACAAGGGTCACATTTTCTCCTTACAAGGAAGGGACTGGGAAACCCAGGTGAAATAACTCGAGCAGAAACATTCACGAAACAGAACTGGACAGAACTGCCAACGACGTGGCCAACAGCGCTGAGACCACGCTGAGGGGCCAGGCTCCCTAGAGCAGCGCCCCACGCCCGCTCCCAGGGTCCCGCTGGGACTCCCACAGGCTCTGTGTTCAGATGGAATTCAAACTCCCACTGAACTCACCTGTGCCCCAAACCCATGGGCATCTTCCCTGTCCTCCCCCATGGCTCCTGAGCTCCCACAGCCAGGATTCCAACCTGTGGAAAAGGGGAAGGTTGTGAGGGGTGGGACCCACACCAGCCTCAAAACCTCCCCCTCACAAACTACAGTTTATGTACCAGACATAATAATTATGTGTTGCACATTCACTGTGAGTGCCGACCTGCTGCAAAGTGGGACTTCAGAAAGAACAGCGCACGCAGTGGGAGACAACACTGGCCTCCCCTGGGTGACTTCTCATGGTTCTTGTGCCACATTCCAAGCCCCTCTAGTCCCCACTCCAAACAGAAATACTAGGTCCTCCAGGGGGTCTCGGACCCACCTCGGAGGGTCACTTAGTTCGGGCTCGGTCAGGCCCAGTTCTCCTTTTCCTTCCTGACAGTACCCAGGACCCTGCAAGCACCAAAGACCCAGCTGCTGGCTGAAGTGAAGACACTCATTCCATTTCCAGACCTGAGCCTAAGAAATGGTCATCAGTGGTCAGGCTGGGTCCCAACCAAAGGGACAGACAGACGGGAAGAAACAGTGCGCCCACGGGAGGACAAGGGGAAAGGGAGGAGAACAGAGAGAGGTGGGCATGCAGAGGACCTGTGCAGGGCAGGCTGGAGAAGGTGGGGCCGCTTGAGGGGACCCGGGTCAGAGGGACTCTTAGAACCAGGTGAGGAGCCTGTGGCATAATGGAGACAGGAAGGAGCCCATCCCCTTCCCCTTCCTCCTCACTGGAGGCCCTCAGGACCCCTTCCCAAGGGCTGGATGCAAATCTCAGCACTAGAACAGCCTCTTGAGGACTGAGCTCTCCCAAACCAAAGCAGGAAGTCTGATCCCAGTCCAGGGCTCCATGACGCTGCATTTTTCATAACAGCCCCCCCTCATATTTAAATACCCACCAACAGTGCAAAGGGCTCTTCCTCTACTCTTCAACAACACTTGTCACTTTCTGGTCTTTCGGTATTGGCCATCCTCAAGGGTGAGAAGTGGCAGACTTTTCAACAGTTCTTTTGATCTACACTGCAGCGAACCAAGAGCCTTGGGTAAGTGTCTGGGTTTTTGAATAAAAGTTCTGAGAAGGAACTTTGCCCAGGGCTGCCCCTTTCCTCCTTAAGATTGGAAAGGTGTGCTAGTAATAAGTCACCATGACTGCACCGTGATGAAGACACCCTGCTGAGGTGGTGCCCTGGCATTGCACCTGGAGGATGCCACCCAGTGTCTCAGTCAGGCTGAGAATGTCCCACTCTGCAGATCTGGGGCAGCGGGCCTGGGGCTCTCCTGGTCAGTTGGACTCCCTGTGAGTCCCCTCCGAAGCAGCGGTGATGCCTCGTGTTTGCCTGCTAGAACTCTAGCTGTCTCTGTTCTCCCTAGGACACCCGGGCCCTGGGACCTTTTGGGTTCTTCCACAGTACTTTGTTGAGGTAGAGTTTACACAGATCAAATGCCCAGATCCTAGCGTGCTGGATGAGGTGAAACAGCTGAGTGACCAGCATCCAGGTCAGGTTCCAGAGCACTTCCAGCGCCCAGAAGATGTCTTCGTGCCCTCCAAGGGTCCTTATTCCCCTCTGAGGTCCTCTGACGTTTCCTGTGTCCCAGTTCCTTTCTATGGCTGGGGCCGCTGCATCGTGTGACACCAAAATGTGTTCCTTCCTCCTCCATTTATGCACATTTGTGTTCTTTCCACTTTGGGGTCATGGTGAGTAACACTGCCGTGGACGTGAGTGTATATTCTCTCCCCTCTTGAGTTGTTTTCTGAAGTTGTATTGCTTCACAGTCTGACCTGCATGGAATGAGAGTTCCACGTGTTTCATATCCCACTAAACAATGACTCTGTCCCCAGAGTCCCTGGTGTCGCAGAGGATTGCAAAGAATTTGTCTTCCTTTCCTTCCTTGCTGCTTCAGCAGTGCTGTCTACCCCTCAAGTCAGTTCAATTCTAGTTGATCCAGGAATACAATGAGGGTGGAGGCTGGGCTCAGGGGATGCCAGAGCCTCTCCAAGAAGCCAGTGTTTCTGGTGCATCTAGACAAGGCTCAAGGAAGAAGAGAGGTGCAGACATGTGCATGACCCTGGGGCACCTTCTACCGCTTGGCGCCTAGGTCACCCTTCTCTGCTCATTCAGGCCTGACTGCTAGCACATTGGATTTCTGTCTAGCACGTTGCAGGGACCAGCTTGACTTCAGGAAAGTTTATTGTCACCGCTCCTCACCCCTCCTCCCCAATGCTGCTAGTCTCTGTTCAATCATTTTCCTTCCCTCGGTGCTGAAGCCTTTCAAAGGCAGTTTATTTAATGTGTCACCCTGACCTCCACGTCTCTTGGAATGTTCCACTGTGTCCAAGACTTCCCGTCTCTCTATTCTAAAGCCCAGAAAGAGAAGGGACACGAGAGTCTGTCTTCCTCCACCATGGGGGTGCATGCTCTGGGTTCTTCTTCGCCATGACTGCTCACGAGACTTTCAGGATCAAGAGTTTCCCGGTGAAGAAACCACAGCTGAATTGGCCCATTGCCCAGTGGGCTTGGATGGAAACTGGTGTAAAGCCAGGTACCGGTCGCAGAGGAGACAGTGGAGAGGAACCAAGCTGGGCGTACGAGGACTGGCACACGAGACACGGCTCCGTATTTATGTTCCGTCCAGCTTGTCTGTCTCTCGAAATCGCTAACACGTCACTACTATCCAGATAGCTGGACTTTTTAACTGGGAAACTACTGAAAACATGATTTTTCTCTGTTGATTTTTTTGATAATAGTCCGCTGGTACAATAACATAGGTGAGGCCATTAAAAACCAGGGAGAGAGGCGAGGGGAAGGCGGAGAGAAGAGAGGGAAGCTCCCCAGGTGGGAACTAGAAGCTCCCAGGGCAGCACTACAACCGGGGAGTCATAGCCTCCATGTGAGGGTTTCCGTTTACAAACAGAAACACTATCATGTGCACTTCTGTGCACATGATGATGCTTTTATGTGAGGACTAGGATTTTAAAAGAAAGAAATACCTTTTGGAGAACCTCAGTATGTTCATAGAGTACAGGCTGCCACCAGTGGGCTGTGTGACCTATGGCATATGTTCTCTGAGGCTCTCTGAGCCCCAGTTTCTCTGCATGTAAAATGGGTATAACCAGGCCTTCCACCGCCCCCCCCGACCCGTCTACCAGTGCAACTCTGTCAAGCAGCCCCATTGTTTCTGGACACTGACTGGGTAGCGCTCAGGAGACACAGCCACTCACTAATGGGCAGCAGCATCTGGAAACTCGCTGTCATTCAGGGCAGCCAGACTCTTTGAATCAGTGAACCCCACCTGACTCAGTCTCCAGGTGCAGCACAGGAGGAGAGGAAGGAAGGAGCACTAGGGTGAAAGTCTTTACTCTCCTGTCCCTGACTTCCAAGCTTGTCCCTCCTCCCCTAGAACCCTTCCCTTCTCTTTGTCTACGCCCATTTCCTCTGGCTCCTGGCTCCTCCCCACTGAGTTATTGCCAGATTGGTTTGGTTTCTATTTCTTTGCTGACTCCTTCCCAGTGCAGAGGACTGCCAGGCTGGTGTCAGAAGCAGCCTTGACCATAGAGGTGGTGGAAGATGAACTTCACCAGTGTCCAGCCTCCCTTCATAAACCCAGTGAGTTTCTGTGCACCGGGCATGGGTGGTGCTGCCAGGCTGAGCTACTGCCTCTCCAGGGTTGCACCTAGTGGTTTCTGAGGACACCTCCCTTGGGTGGCTGGGGAGGGGGGGCTTCCCAAAGAGTACACAGAAGGGCAGAAGTGTAGTGGGGATGGGTAATCCGGATCCGTGCATTGGACAAATGCTAACTGAGCTCCCAGTGGGTGCCCGTCCTGTCCTTCTGCTGAGGGGAAGGAGGGCAGAGGTCATCACAAGGAGACTGATGGTTTGTGGGAATGAAAGGGGAAGTACACAGGGCATCTGGGGAGGATGAGAGACCAGCACAGCACACTTCCTCTGGAGGTGGCCTCCCTGGGGTCAGCCATCTACTGGCTGGGAAATAGCTGACTACACCCAAGCTACTTTGACCTCTCTGGGTCTCAGTTTCCACATCTGTGAAATAGGGAAAATCCTTGAGCCATGTCCAGAATTGGGGTGAGGGGTCAGTGAGGTGCACTCTAGGGTGTTTGAAGAGAGCCCAGCACAGTATGGGTGATTTCACGGGTTTAGTCTGAGGAAGGGTGTGGGGGCAGCAGGGAAGACTCCTGAGGTGTCTGCTCCCTGCGGGATGAACACACAGGCAGGGGCAGCTCAGGGGGGCTGCATAGGGGCCCTCTGGGGAGTGAGGGAGGCATGGAGCCGTCCCTGCAGTGTGGGATGCCAGGGCTGGTGTGGGCCCTGTGTGCAGGTGGCTTTGTTTACACCCTCTGAGCTTTATGATCCCCATGGCATTCATAGAAAAGTGAGGCTCAAAGACATTGAGGCCACTTGCCAACTGTGCCCGTGTGGTAAGTGGCAGAAAAGGAAGGTGCCTGTATTTACCTCTAGAGAGGGAGGTGCCCACAGGGAGAGCAGTAATGGGGGGAGGCAGGCAAGTGGCAGCCCCAGGCCCAGGAGGCCTGTCAGGTCACCCTGTCCTGGTCCCCACCCCATACTGTCAATAGAAGCCTCTCCCAGACTTGGCCAACAGTTTCCTCAGGGGCTGGGCAGCTGGACTGACAGAGCCCTTCTGGGTGGGGACATGGGGTAGGATGGTGGGCAGCAGCAGAGTGTGTTGAGGGCAGAGCCTGGTGGGGGGTTTCTGCCTGGGCTTCACACTGCAGCCCACCTCAGCAGGGGCCCTGGCATGGCCTGGTTCCCCCCGCAGTCACCAGCCCCTGGGCTCTCCATGGTGGTGGAACTGGAGAAAGCTGAGCCAGGCCTGCTTGGTGCTCCGGGGAGCTTCAGGGTCAGGATGTGTGACCTCAGGCTCCTTTCGTGTTTGATGGGGGATCCCAGAGCTCCTCCCAGGCCCTGACATATTCTTATGCTGGTTTTTACTTTTCAATCCCTGGACTCACATTTTTTCAAATCCAAAGGAACACCCTCCATGAGCATTTAAAACAGGACTTTGCAGTCCAGACAGAAATGAGGATGGGTGTCACCCCAACAGAGGCCAGAAACACCCGTGCACCCCACATGGTCTCCCCTTCTGGTGTCCCCCTCGCTCCCAGCAGTCAGGAGTGACCTTCCTCTTCCTCCAAAGAGTCCTGGGAGGTCACAGGGCCTGGCCGTTCTGCTGAAGAGCTGACCACCATGAGGGCCCCTCTTAGAGGACTCACCCCCGCATTCCCACCCTCCGCCAGCCCCATGTGGCCCAGCCTACTCAGGGGCTAGGATGGAAGCTGGAAGCACAAGCAGCACAGGACTGACTGGGCCGGGGAAGCACCCAGCGAGCCTGGAGCGAGGGTGTTCTGTGCTTCCTTGTGAAGAACTTGTGTGGTGGTGAAAAGCATGGGCCCTGGCAGGTGTGGCTCCGTTGGTTGGAGTGTCTTCCCAGGAGGAAAGGACGCAGGTCCGATTCCCAGTTGGTGCACAACGGGAGGCAAGTGACGATGCTTCTCTCTCTAGTAGATGTCTTTCTCCCGTCCTCTCTCTCTAAGAAGCAATGAAAAATTGTCCTTGGTTGAGGGAAAAACAAAACAAAGAAAAACAATAAACTGACCATGAGCTGGGAGCTCTCCCCTAGGACAATGCAGATCACAGAGCACCTTGGATTTTAAAGGCATTCTGCATGTCAGCGTTAGCAGTCTAGCAGCAAGCAGTGTGGGGATTTTGCCCAGAGAGACCGGGGTGGGGGAGGGACGGGGAGAGGCACCTGGGATGTGCCCTTGTCCTCCCCAGACTTTTCTCTGAGTCATCCGTCTGACACAGCAGGTAGGAGGTGTCCCTATTTTACAGATGAGCACACTGAGGCAGAGAGGGTAAGAAAGGTCCCCGAGGCCCCTCAGGTAACAAACAGCAGAAAGAGGATCCAAACCTGGACCACGTCTGGCTGTACAATGACGAGCGCCTCACCAGAGCCTTTGCTGCTTCCCAGTGGCCTGGGAGAGAGGATGGGACCAGATCTGTGCTGTCGGGGCCTGGGAGGCGTGGAGACACCCAGG